>VDFB02221641.1:0-83743 GCA_007258455.2 Sequoia sempervirens | reverse complement strand
AGCTACTCAATTGCAAGCTCAATATTTATTGCAACAACAACAAGCTGCCCAAGCTACCCAAGCTATGAAAGCACAACAAGTTGCACAAGCCGCCCAGGTCGCCCGAAAAGCTCAAGCTCAAGCACAAGCTCATTATCAAGCCCAACAAGCTCAAGCACAAGCACAATACCAAGCACAAAAAAAAGTGACTGAACAAAAATCCTATCAACAAGATTTGCAACAATATCAAGTGCAACAAGAAGAAGATCAACTACTAGCCCAACAACAAGCATTATTGGCACAACAATAAGCATTGTTGGTACAACAATAGTAAGACCAACAACAACGCTTGTTGGCACAACAACAACAAGACCAAAAACAGGTGTTGTTGGCACAACAGTAATTGTAGGCATATCAACAAGCGTTGTTGGCACAACAAAGCATGCAACCACCTCCCACGAACACAAGATAACTCACCCATCACTCAAATGATCAAACCGCCTCAAAACACATTCATCCCACCACCCGATCTACAAAATGATGTGTTTGCAAAAATAAAATTTCTCTCACAAGTGATAGACCTACAATCTGGGAAAACAATGAAACCCCAAGGGAATTTGTGCCCTTATCCTTTCGACAGAAGCATTGTGATGGTACCATTCCCAAAAGGGTTCGAGATACCTAAATTTGACAAATATCATGGAACTGGTAACCCTGAAGATCACATTAGGGAATTTCATGTTCACTGTATGGAAGTTACATACGACGACACTTATCTAATGCAACTATTCCCTCAGAGTTTGGCTAAACCGGCAATGGAATGGTTCTCTTGCCTTCCTCCTAGAATTAAAAAGTTCCAAGAAATTGTGGATGCATTCATACAGAACTACACATTCAACATAGGCATGGATGTGAGTCTAGAAGAACTATCTGCTCTAAAACAAGCTAAGGGGGAAACATTCACATCCTTCTTATAATGATGGTGATCCAAGGCCAACTGGAGCAAGTGGACTATGCTAAAAGAAAAACAAACATGTACTATCATCACTAATCTCGATGGAAACTTGTCCTTCCATCTAAAAATGCAATGCATCACCACATATGACCAGTTGATGCCCAAGGCGCTTAACATTGAAAGAACCCTTATTGCACAAGGGGGGTCACCTACTTATCAAGATAACCGCCCATCAACTAGTTATAATGAAAAACCTCACACATGGGCAGAGAACAAGAATGCCACTAACGATGGTGTGGTTGATGCCAAAGTTGTTATCAGTGCCCCAAGGAAAAACACACAACCATATCAACAACTGCAAGCCAATAACTGAAACAACACACAAGCCAATGCGGTATCGCAACAACCCAATAGTCAAGTGGTCAATAATCTAAATAATCAAGGGGGATGACCCCTATAGAACAAGTATCCTCCCAAAAAAAAAACACACCCCTTGGGGAATCAATCGAGTCTGTCATGAAAAAACTAGTGTAGGAGAATCTCATTAAAATCCCCATTTATGAGAATTATCAAGAGCCCCAAGTGAAACCACCAAGGTATAATGAAAACCACCTTTGCAATTTTCATAAAATCAAGGGGCACATGATTTCCAGTTGCATGAGACTGAAAAATTTGATCCAAGACCTTTTTGATGATAGAACCATAAATGTTGAACAACCTGCAGGAAATTAGGACCTTAAGATACACACGAATCCCATGCCAGATCACAATAAAGGGAACAACAATGGAAAGGAAAAGTATAACAATGCAAACCATGTTTATGATCATGTTGTTGCATCCTTAAATGAATGGGTCACTGTTGTCAATGTCAAAGGAGCTAGAGACGACAATGGAGTCACCACACGTGGTGGCAGAGTTACCATTCCTAGACCATCCCAACCATCCAAGGCACTAGCCTCTAATTTGAAATCTATTCCCAATGGTTATAATGTCTTGGACCAGATAAAAAGAGCCCCTACCCAAATATCCATCATGGAGTTGCTAAAAATCTCATCTGCACATAGGAAGATCCTAAAAGAAGCATTAGCCACATCCTCCATCCCAACATATCTTGATGCAGACTAGTTCCAAGCTATGGTTGGACACATCAACACACTGCATCTCTTGACATTCTCTGAACAAGATCTCCCAACTCAACCATCTCATAACCGTGTACTCCATCTTGAAGTCCTAGTCCATAAGAATAAAGTCAAAAGAGTCTTGGTGGATGGGGGTGCAGGTCTAAATATATGTACTCTCAAGCTAATAAATAATCTGGGATTCTCTGAGGACGTCATTGAAAATGGTAAAGGTATTACAATTAGGGAATATGATGATCAAGAAAGAGCATCTCAAGGAACTATTCAAGTAGGGCCATCCATCATGGAAACAACATGCCAAGTCATTGATCTAGAACTACCTTACAATATCATCTTGGGGTGCCCATGGATCCATAGGATGCAAGCTGTCACATCTACCTTCCATCAATGTGTCAAGTTTCCCTATCAAAATCAAGAGGTCACTATCCATGGTGATCCTGAGCCATTTTATTATTGCAAGAATCAGGAAGCCAAGTACTACAAGATCCCTCAAGTCCCAAATAATGATGAAGGCCCTACAACTCCATATGTAGACCCATCTACCTTGGCCTCCACTTTTGAGAAAAAGACACCCGCAATTCCTGACATCTCTGATATCAAAGTCATTATCCAAGACAATGGGTGTGGGGATTACAAAATGAAAAAAAGTGCCTTTGTAATAGGAGAGTTACCTCAATCTTCTTGATCTCATGGACAACCTCAACCAATTGAAACATTGGCCCAAACCTTCAAAGCAGACCCCTCTAGATTCAAGAGGTGGGGGGACCTAAGCTGGGAAGTGGTAGATGAAAAGGACATATCAAGTCTGCTATACCATGATGAAAGGCCCATGCCTGATCTTCCCATGGATGACAACAACAAAGGACTACAGATGATGCAAGGATGGGGCTATAACAAAAATGAAAGGCTTGGAAAAAATGACAATGGTCTTCTAGAACCTATCATTCCTGAGAAGCGTATAAGAAATATTGGCCTTGGATGTACCCCTTTGAAAATAACCATACTTGGCAAAGGTGCCCCGATTAGAAAATTTAAAGCTCCTCCTAAGTTACTGGTATCCACAAGTTTACCTTTAGACAACTATACCTTTGATATAACCAATGTGTGTGACAAGGATCCCATAACTAACCTATCCATGCTATTTGAGGATTCCTCCCTTCTCATGATTAGTACCCTATCTTTTGAGTCAAACAACCAAAACCATGAGCTAAAACTTGTCTACCCTCAACTCATCGATTACGACCAATGAGGACCACCAATTTTAGACATGTTAAAAAATGATGAGGCTCTCTCAGAATTCATGGGATTGCGGGATACTCTACCATGTGGAGATCACAAAGCTGGGTTCGACATTGAGCTGGACACACATGCCTATTATTGGGGAATGATTGAATCCTTCATTCACAAAAGTGAAAATTTAAGAATAATATCTAGGTCTTTGAGTGAAAACCACATTGTGGCACTCTCCGACTCAAAAATAGTGAAAAAAAAGGATGCATCCAATGGTGAAAACCTCTCTGAGGCACCAGAGGATGAGGGATTCACTATTCCCCTTAGCATTATTCATCAGGAGAAGTCAACAGTCTTGGTAGAAAAGTGCAATCCGGTCAACCTAGGAATCGAGGAAACACCACATATCACATTCTATGCAGAATCACTCTTGACGGAAGAATAGGAACTCCTAATTGCTTTTCTAAGGGAAAGAAAGGTAAACTTCACATGGACCTACGCTGACATGCTTGGTATTGATCCAGAAGTTGTGGCTCACCATCTAGCCATCTATCCGGAGGCAAAGCCAGTAAGACAAAAATTGAGAAAAATGCATCCACAAATAGCATTACTGGTCAAACTTGAATTACATAAGCTCCTTGATATTGACTTCATGCAGCCAATTGATTAGCCAGAGTGGGTTTCAAATCTTGTACCTGTTTCAAAGCCCACTTAGGGCATTCGCATATACACAAACTTCAGAGACCTTAACAAAGCATGTCCCAAGGATGATTTCCCTCTCCCAAACATAAACATGATTATGGATCAAACAACATGACATGAAATGTTGTAATTAATGGATGGGTTCTCAGGGTACAATCAGAGAATGATAGCCAAAGATGATCAACACAAAATAGCTTTCACCTATCCATGGGGGACGTACTGTTGGAGCATGATGCCATTTGGGTTGAAAATGCAGGAGGTACCTATCAAAGAGCTATGATGCTAATCTTCCATGACATGATTCACAAAACTATGGAAGACTATGTGGATGACATATTGGCCAAATCAAAGAAGTGTCAGGATCATATAACAACGCTAAGCTCTATCTTTGATAGATTGGAAGAATACAAGGTCATTCTCAATCTAATGAAGTGTCTTCGATGTACAATTAGGCAAGCTCCTAGGGTACATTTTATCTATGAGGGGAATCAAGGTAGACCCCACAAAAGTCAAAGCAATTCTAGAGATGGAGGCACCAAGGACATTGAAGTAATTAAGGGGTTTGCAAGGAAGACTCCAATACATTCGTTGGTTTATAACACAACTAGCAGATAAGGTTATCCCATACTCTCATCTACTCCACAAAGGGGTAGCAAACAAATGGGATGAGAAATGTGATAAAAAATTTAATAAAATCAAGGAGTACTTGCTCACATCGCCAATTCTTATGCCACCAATTCTAAGCAAGCCATTGATCCTATATATATCGAAAAAAACAACCCTTGGCGCTCTCTTAGTACAACATGATGAAAATGGGAAATAGAGAGCTATTTACTACATTAGTAGAACCATGGTAGGAAATGAGCTGAATTATACATCCATTGAGAAGGCTTTCTTAGTAGTTGTGTTCGCCGCACAAAAAATCAAACACTATATGCTAGCACATTAGATAAAACTCATTGCCAAGATAGATCCTCTCAAGTATCTAATTTTTAAAGCAACGCTCATAGGGAAAACAACTAAATGGGTCATGTTCCTGATAGAACATGACATTGAATATGTAGAATGGAAGGCCATTAAAGGACAAGTAATTGCAGACCAGCTGGCAGAGGCACCGATATACTCAGAGAACCCGCTTGTATCAGAATTCTCTGATGAGTCCATCTTTAAAATAAGCATAGTAGATCACTAGAAAATGTATTTTGATGGATCCTACACACAACATGGGTCAGGAGCTGAAGTCTTCTTCATTACACCACAAGGAGATTTCATACCCAAGTCATACAAGTTGTCTTTTCCTTGCACAAACAACATTGCAGAATATTAAGCCCTTGTCATAGGACTCAAAATAGCAGTACAACGACAGATCATGGCACTCAAAGTCTATGGAGATTCATAGCTAATCATTATTCAGGTAAATGATGAATACCAAATGAAGGATGAAAAGTTGAATCCATACAAGAAACTAGTAGAAAAACTCAAAGAATTCTTCATTGGCATCACGTTTGAGCAAATACCAAGGGAAAACAACAAGGCAATAGATGCTATGGAAAAAATTGGATCATTACTGGATATCCCACACAACATCCCTAAGTAAGGATTCCTTGTAGAGCAACTTCTCGTACCAAAATTCAAGGTACCAGAGTCTAAATTCATGTGTGAAATCATTGGTCCTAGTGATCCCTGGTATCATGATATATACACCTGTATAAGAGCGAATTTGCACCCTATGTGCAATTCCCCTTTTTGCCTCTTTACACTTTAGAAAACCTAATTCAGAGGCTTAAATTCAGTTAAGTTCACTGATGGCAGTCCACTTGGCACTTTTTTTGTGTGTTGGTGGAGGTGTTTCTATTAGGGACACCTGTGCGGCGAGCAGACATCCGCGTGACGTGCTTACGTCCCTTGCAGATTCCTGCAGCTGAGCCAACATAGGCATTACTCTTCCCATTGGCAGGGAAGTTGTAACGCCTTCTTCAGACACTTGACCTGAATATGGTTGTTTTCTTTCTCATTCCTTCATAATCAGTCTTTGAACTTGCATTTGGAGGTTGGAAGAAATATTGAAAAGACTTGGCTCTCATACTCTCACTCTCACAAGCTCGCTTCCAAGCATTCCAAGCATTCAATAGCAACAATATCTCACTCCATCACATCGGTAGAGAAAGTTTGGGACCACACCATTGAAATAGAGGCTTGAGTTCCTCTCATTTCTCCCCCAAGCAACCTTGAGTTCTCTTGGTGGAGGTGGTAAGCTTCCCTCTCCTCTCCTCTATCATTTGGTTGAGTAGCATAGTACTTTTTGTAGTGCTTGTGTTTTTATCACTTCTTTATCTCTTTTCCATTGGCTGTCCATGGAGGTGGGAATACCTAAACGAGGGTTTGAATGAGGCAAACCCCTATAAAACCACCCCCCAACATTCTCTCTCTTGTTGTGTGTAGGTGTGTGAGCTCTTGGAGGATCAGTTGGCGAATGAGTTCATTGGTGAGATTCTCCTCATCTTTATCACTTTCGCTTATTTGCTTTATAACATTAGAGATTACTTAATCTATTTAGTTACATCATTATGGCCTTTTAGTTAAATAGCTAGACTGGTAAGTTGTTTTGGTGTGCTTAACCGTGTCTCGGCTGTTATCTGGTTGTACGGACTATAGCGCGCTTTCGAGATGCTAGCGCGCCGCGCTGTCGTCCATAGTCTACACTGACGTGCTCAGATAGAGAGCTCTCTGAGGTGTAGAGTTGGACCTAAAAACTAACTCACCTAGCCCTGTATCAAAACTCGGATCACAGGACCTAAAAATCCTCATCATTCTCATCCTCATACCCTAAACAATACATTTAGCTGAGGTAAGTTAGGGCAACCTCTCGCGTCTCGACCCTCCATGACCTGGGGTCTTGCATGTGGTGGTCCCCCTCTCTTACATTTTTGGTGAACCCGATGTGAACCAATGTCTATTCATTCGTTGGTGTTAAAAATCCCTTTGGATATTTCATGGTTGTTGTCACCTTGCGTGTTGTGAAGGTTTATGAGCATCACAACCCAATCCACAATTTCTAGGCATATCGTGAGAAGTATACAACACCACCCAATGGATAGAACAAAGGTCTCGCTTGGTCTCTCTACAAGTCTCTTCTCTGGTCTCGCCATTAGCTTGGCCATGTAGGAATAGTTATTGACAAATGAGATGGGGTTCGCTGACGAAATCGATCACATTCTTACTCCTCTTGTATCTCCCATGCCATCATCAGTGGATGAGCATGAAGCTGTTCAAATCCCTATTGAATATGTGTCCGCCCATACAAGAGGGTTGGACGACCTTGAAAATCATTTGGAAAGAAATCCGAAGATGGATAGAGCCGCTCAGGTTGTCAGTGAATTAAAACACATGATGAATAAAGATCGAATGGGTGTAGAGCTTCTGAGTAGTCTCTTCAGTATTGCCAAAGCATGCGCTCCTTCGGGAAACTCTAGTTTTGCACAAGGATTCACCTTCAAATAAAATGAGAGAAAAATAGGAGTATCAATGCCCCCCACTTCTGTCTACATGGCCAATGCGGTCCCTTCCATTAGTATCCCTTCTGTCCCTAAACAACTAGAAACTATCAAGGTGAATAAGTTCTTGTTGGGCTTTAACTTTACCTCTTTTGTCACCTCCTGTGGTGGAGGCCTTGGAAAAATAGGTGGTGGAGGCTTTGGTAGTGGCGGTGGATTCGGTAGCAGAGGTGGTGCTAGCGGAAGTGGTTTTGGTGGAGTTCGTGGTGGTGGTTCCAGTAGTGGCCCTACTGGTGGCGGTGGCTCTGGTAGTGGTTCTGGCGGAAGTCACATCGGTGGTGGTTTTGGAAGTGGACCTAGCGGTGGTTCTAGAGGAGGAGGTTCCTCTGGTCCTCTATCTTCTAACGACCCTATTTTGAATACTCTACTTTAGAATATGGGTAAGATGCAGATTTAGTCAACGAGCCTTTCCCAAGCCTTTGCCCAACCTATTTTCCAGCCCTTCTTCTGACATAGCCTATTGTCAGTTGCTATCTTAAACACTCCTTTCCCTCAAGGAATGGAGATTCTGAAGTTTGAGAAGTTCGATGGTAAGGGGGATCCGCAAACACACGTGTCTTCCTTTAACGCTCTCTGCACCAATTTCTTCCATCATGACGCTTTGATGGCTAAACTATTTCCCCGATCTCTCAAGGACATAGCACTCGAGTGGTACTGTTCATTTCCTAATAATTCTATTTTCTCATTCGATCAACTTGTTAACCAATTCCTTAGGTAGTTCCAAGCAAACTTCAAGCCGAAGATGACCTTCTTGGATCTCGTCCGATGTAAGTAAGGAGATAATGAAAAGATCATTGATTTCATAGCGTGTTATCAAGCACTTCTTTCACAAATATTGTATCAGCTGCCTGATTCTGACGTGCAAAAGGTATTCATATGCAACTTACAAAGGCCTTGGAAAGAGAAGTTTTCCTTGATGAAATATCCCTCTTTTGCGCACCTGTGTTCAGCTTTACGAGAATACCAACAAACGGTTGCTCAGTTTGGGGGATATTCCTCGTGCTCCCATTCTGAGGGGAAATACATTGTGTCAATCTCTGGAAAAGGCAAAGCCATTGCAAATGTAGTAGCTTCTGCCAATGACAACAACCTCAAACACAATCAAAAGTTCACAAAGTTATCAGAATCTTATACCTCTGTCTTATAGAAGTTGCTGAGGGATAAGATCATAACCTTTCCAGCTCCTAATCCCGTTAAGGAACCTTACCCTAACTGGTATCATGGGAGCACCTACTATCAGTACCATCGTGTTAATGGACATGATACCGAATGTTGTATGCGGTTGTGTCATGAAATAAAAGACCGCATTGAAGACGGTAGCATTCATCTCGATGGGAGTAAACAAAAGAACAAAAAATTAGTGGCGAAAGAAAATAGTGAACTACAGATATACATGGACCCATTTCCCTCACATTCTTCTAACATGATTATTGATCCCACTGATTCAACTTCTCAACCCAAGGCCTATGTGAATATGGTCACGGTGACTTCCACTATTTCACCCGCACCCGGTTCGTCGGATATTACATTTACAACATAGGATCTACCTTTGAACAACAAACCCTCACCTCTTTACATTCTCGCTCGTATCAATGGTAACATAGTGACAGGAGTCTTGATAGACCTTGCAAGCCATGTGAATGTTATTACTAAAGAAACATTAGTATTAAACTCACTACAAAAAGAAAAATATGAAGATACAAGATCTACCATCCGTACCTATGATGGTATGAATCTCAAACCTTATGGCTCGATCACCCTGTCCATCCTAGTTGGACCTAGGACTGTTGAAACAGTCTTCGACATCATTCCAGAGTCAGACCTATTCAAAGTGAAGCTAGGCATTCCTTGGCTGGCTTCCATGAATGGGGTCACCTCCGTTATCCAAAAATGTTTAAAGTTCTCCCACAAGGGTGTTGTGCATATAGTGCATGATATCTTATATCAACCTTTGGTATCTCATGGTGGATATTTGTTGGATCACTTTTGGCCCTCTCCAGTTGGTCTGCTTCCTTCGAGAATGAACCTACTTTACAAGAACTATGTGAAGTATAAAACTAGAGGCAAAGGGGAGCCAAAACTAACCCTTCATGTAACAGAGCAAATGGTTACCTCCTCTTCTTGGGAAGAGAAGAAGGAGCCTGTGCTTACGACTTCTCCCTCTCCGAGAGAGAAAGAGAAGCCCACGCCGATCCCTTCTCCTTCCCGCCAAGGTAAAGGGAAGGTTACACCGTCCACCCCCTCTTCCTTGAAGGAGGAGAATCCCATGTCAGCTCCCTCTTCTTCCTGTAAGGTTAAAGGGAAAATGACCTTTTCATGGATTGCCTCGCCCTCTCCCCCTTCTTGGGAAGAGTACTAGATGAGCAAGTTTGATGGCTACTCATTAAATTCAATGATTCCTCCTTGGTGTAGGCCCAAGATCAGAATCACAGACTTTCCTAATGAATTTATAGGACCATGGTACTACTTATACAGTAGAAAGAAGGGTTCTCGCAGACAATTCGACTCGCGGCCTCCTACTGCTCTTGCTCCTAAGGTAGTGAGTGGAAAGAGGCTCGCTACCAAGGCTCTCAATTCAACTCCTCCTGTCACTCCTCAGCTTGCTCCCCTTGCTCCTACACAGGAACCCGTTCCTTCACCCGACACGACCATAGTGGACGTTCCTATGATCGAGCAGGAATGTCCTATCCCTTCGCAAGCTCTGAATTCTAACTCCAAGAGCTATAGGAACTGCCTTGCACGTGAATGGAAGTGTTAGCCAAAGGCTCTCTTGGCCGAGTAGGCCGCTTTGCAATAGAAGGAGGAAGAAATGACCGCCCCTGCTTTAGGGCCCTCTGCAATGTCTTCTTCCTCCCCTCCTGTTGTGTCTCTTTTGCTTGATCTACTCGCGACTTTCATTGTGAGCACAAACGTGCCTAACCCTAAATGGGTACAAGTGTTTATTGCTCCTTCAGAAGAGTTTCCTTTGTTGATGACTATTCCGAATATTCAACCCTTCCCTAAACCCATGGATATGGTTAACACTTCGTTCATATCCGCTATGGTTCTGTTCTCCTCCTCCTCTGCACCTCTAGCTTCATCTGTGAGGAGTTCGTCCCCTCCCACAAAGAAAGAGGCAGAGGCTAGTCCTCCTCACAATAAAGGATGTAGGAGGATCCCACCTTGACAAGGTGGCCTTGTGATGACCTGTTATGTCCTTGTGATAGAATCGGTCTTGACCTCTCTTGAGTTTTTTACCATTCCCGAATCATTCGGTGAGCCTAGCGGTGGATCTCAGGAACAACTCGTCCCGTCTGTTGAGGTAAGACATGGTGCTCCCATGGGGTGCATGTTTAACTCTATGGATGAAGTCCTGACCCTGTCGACGATCTTCGTGAATTCGCTGAATTTGACTCCACAAGAGCTTGGCAGAGAGGACCTTGAGGGGCCCTCTTCCTTGACCCTTGTTGCAGGAGGGCTGGACATCCCTCCTCTTAACATTCCACCCTTGTAGGCTCATCCTCATTCCCTTTATAAGGATTTAGATTGGGAAGCAAATGACCTTTTGGATGATCAGTGTTAGGAGGAGGTCCCCCCTTTCTTGATCTTGTGTGCGTGTGTGTGTGTTTTGTAATGTGTTCCCCCGTACTTGTGCTATGTGTGCCTGGATGACCCTCGTCACCCTTGTTGGTGCATGGATACAGGCGTGGTTTGTGTGTCGTAAACCTTCTATTTGTACCATCATTCTTCCATGTTTGTGCTTGATTTTCGATAAATTGGGGACGATGCAAAGCGTTGGGGGAATTTAGGATTCCCTTCTATGTTGACCCAATTTTTTTATTTTTTACTTTGTCTTCCGTGCATTCTTCCTGATCTGGTTGGGGATTGATGAGCTTTCGCCTTGCATTGCGGTTACCTACTATTATATGAGCTCAGAAAAATATGACCCCGCTAAACCAGATCCCCTAGTGCCCTTTGTTTGTAATTTTTACTTTCTCTTTATCTTTCTCTCTTCTTTGCTTGAGTTGTTCCTCCTATATGTAACAACGTTCTTTAACACTTCGAATTTTAGATAACAAATTCGCCACCAATGAATCTTTTCTTGAAAGTCTTCACAATACCTTTTTTCCTTGGAAGTGAATGCTCAACTTGGAACTCTAACAAAATGTGTTTCCTTCATCATGGGTTCATAAAGAAAGGACTTGAAAACCCTCCTTCGAAGTGGGAACTTCTTTGACTTCCCCTCGCATGGGGGCATGACCTTCCTTTTGAATTCTTTGATGAAGTGAACATATTTTGAAAGGATCCCTTGATGACGAATCACTCTAAGATGGCGACATTTGAATTGCGTGTCCCTTGAGTGGACCCCCCTTATACTTCATGGCGGGTTCGTCAAGGATCCTTTCTTAAAAAGAATTTGTAATGAATGGAATTTTTCACATCTAGCCTAGGGGCAACCCAACTAGACTCGTTCAATTCATCCTTTCACGTCTAGCTTGGGGGAAGCCTGACTAGACCTTACTTTTTCAAACTGTGTGTCCCTTGAGTGGACCCCTCTCCTTTTGAAGTGTTCCCGAGGGACCCCTTTGAAAGTTTTTCGGTCTGCATGACTGGCTGCTATAGAAATGTTCTGTCTATGGGTAGACATGTCATCGCTTTTAGATGCATTCTATCTATGGGTAGACATATCGATGCTTTAGACATGTTCTGTTTGCGGGTAGACATGTCGCCACTTTTAGATGCATTCTATCTGTGGGTAGACGCATTGTAATGCCCCGTCATAATAACCTAAGAATGTTGCAAATGTGATTAAAGGTGTAATAATTTTTTTTTAAAAGTTTAATTATTAAGTTAATTAGTTGCATACATTCATTAGACTAAGCGACGTTACACTACGTTGAGTTTTCCATAAGTGACTTAAGTATTTCGCATTGCACATATTAATTCATAACATAAAACATTTAAAGATAAACATTGCATTTCATTTGATTACCATTCATAATAACATAAAGTACAACATGTTTTTCCATACATTACATTTGATAAAATATACAATACTCATCCATCTGATGAGGTAATTCAATAATGATTACAATTACAATTACATTGTTCACCTCTTATACAATTGAGGGATGTTTTCAAATACAAGTTTACAATATACAATGTTGAAAGTACACATAAGATCCAAGTGCGAGCTCTCCATCCATGAAGCTCTCGATGCTGTGATCAAACTGGGGACCCAACGGAGTAAGGTGCACGTTCCACCCAACCATGTGGTACCCGTAGATCCACCCCCTGTGCTAGGAGATAGTAATAAGGTTACCTAGACCTAATCTACTAACCCTAGACTCTAGTACATAACAAACTATTGGTTACATTGCTTCCAGATTTTAGACAATTGATTGTAATACAAATACAAGGCTTACAGTTATTCTAGGTGGAGTGTCATCACAACGATGCAAAGGTTACCCTGGTGTTTCTTCCTAGGTTTCGGCCCCCAATCCTTGGGTTACCTTGGTAACCTCTTACGAAACCCGGCCCCATTTGCATACTATTGTGGAATCGAATGCCTCTTGAAGAAACGAGACACCGATTTGCCATTCCAGGCCTTCTCATCTTATACTCATGACTGAAGTAGCTCAAGAGTCATAAGAGAGGCATAAGCATTTTGTTAAATGTTTTATTCTAACTACTGTGTTCTTTAGTTTTCACTGACTTACTAACTATTTGCAAGTTACCCTGACACCACTTTGTGTGTCGGCCCTTACAAATAGCCACTCCCCTAAACATAACATGGGAATTCTATGTTCTTTGACTAAGGTTTACAAGGTGTACATAAAACCCAAATCAATATAAAAGACCAATCACGTTAAAACAAACAACATTCAATGTTCATAACATAGGTGTCAAACCACCAAGCAAAGTCATGTACACATCCTTAGTTAACACAAGAAATTTAATCTTAATAATCACAATTTCCCCATTTATCAATTTGGTCTGGAAGACTTGATCAATAGAGACTTTTCCCATTTTGCCCAATTACAAAATTTAAGCCATTAAATCAAATACGCATCTACCATTTGGATATATTAAATCCATATGCATCAGTTAAAAACAATATATTTACAAATTGACTTATTAAAAGATCTTTTTAATAATTAAGAAAAATAACTATTTCATTCAATCTATTTTTTTTTTTATTTACTTTTTCCCAATTTTCATAATATATCATATTCAATAATTTTATATATATATATATATTTTAACCCTCATAAAATGAAAATCGGATTTTAAATAATATCAAACGACATTTATTTTATTTCCATTTCGAAATACTAAAATCGAATGAAATTTGAAAAGGGTTTTAACCCCAAAAAGACCGGCGCTATGGCCGCGGCCTCCCCTTTTGGGGAGGACGCAGCCCGCACCAGGCTGCGCCCAGCAGCCATGGTGGCTGCTGTGCGCAGCTGGGTGGCTGCACCCACCCGTAAGGGTGAGGGGAGGGTTTCGGCCCTCCCCAAAAGGCATTAAATTAAAACATTAAAATTTTTTTTTACAAACATTTTTCCGGCGATTAAATAAATCGCGTTCGGCTCTATTAATATGAATTCGCTTTACGCAAATTCGGTACAGTGAGATTTTAAATCTATATAATTTATTTGGTATATATATATACATTTATATATGTATATCTATATATATTTTTCAATTTATATATATATATATAAATATATATATATATTTTCAAAAACAGTAAATCACTGTAACTATATTTTTTTAACAGGAAATGAAGAGAAATATTTTCATCCTGAACAATTTTTTTTTCCAAAATAATATATATATAAAAACAATAACATATGTTTTAAATGAAATAGATCTCCAAATTTATTTCCAAATCATACAGACAAATTTCATCTTGAAACCCTCTATAGTTTTGCAATTTCACCTGTAGGTTTTCTGCTGTTTAAAATTAATTTTCACAGAGATTCTATGGTTTTACAGCAAAAAATTATTTTCTTTCTCTTCAAAATTTCTTCATAAATCTTTTCTACTTTTGAATAAAATCTTTAAGAGATTCCTGAAAAGACAAAATACAGGAAAAACTAAATTGATATTTTCTTCAACATTCTTTTCAAAAGATACAAGTTTAATTAAATAACAAGTAAAATACCTGATTTCCAAAGCTTACTGATGAAGGAAATTTTGTTGCCTCTGTTGCCTGAAGGGAACAATATTCCCAAAATCTTTTCCAACCAACACAAGAGATCCTCCACCAAGGGATCTTCCACAAATATACAACCCCAGAGGAAATAACAAATCCTCTCAGAAAATAAATTTTTACACAGCAAGAATTTTTTGCAAAGCTTTGATAATTTCCCGTGAGGAAAAATTGAACAACCTCTGTGAATTCCTGAGATCCAAAATATCCTCCGTAACAAATTTTCAACAACCTCATTAAATGAAACTTTTATACTGATCGAGAAGTTGCACATATCTTTTAACAACTTCTCGGCAATTTTTCCCTTTTCAAAATTTGCATGCCTTATTTAATTTAATTAAATTTTAAAAAATCAATTTCCAATTGCATGCATTTTATTTTATTTTATTTTATTTTCTAATTTTCCACAATTTATTTTAATTTTCAAATGCAATATAATTTACACACTTAATAATTTAATTTAATTAATTAATTAATTTAATTAAAATAGTTTAATCCTTTTAAGATCAACTATTTAACCAAATAAGCTAATAAATGAATTAAATTATCAAGCAAGCAAACTTCTACCACATTTAAGCATTAATTAAATAACAATAATTTAAAACACAATAACCAACCTTAAAAATTAACCAAATTTACTTTTCAAATGATTAATCCAACAGAAATGACAATACAACCTATGACTCAAAACTGAAAACAGACAATGTACTAAGACCAGGGTTATAAACTAGACTAGGGTAAACCAAACTACTATCTCCCGATCAACGTTTCCGTTGAGTCTTGACACGCTCAGACCTGAGTACCCAGGTGGAGTCGGTGTCATGTACCTGCAAATTCCTGCAACCAAGCAATCACATGCATACAAATATATATATATATATATATATAAAGCATTAACAAACACACCGTGTGGAGAAAATCCCAGATATCGCAGGGCACTCGCAAGCGAGTGATGCAATTCCGTTCTCCACACCAATACACTTCACATCAGACTGACGAAATAAATTAACAGTTAGTCCATCATAACATGTACATAACAATAATCAACTGAAATTAAAACATCTAATCTATATCCAATCATGTCTGAAATCAATAATCATCAAACAATATATCATCATGTTACAAATAATCCACTATCGCTCAAAACCAGCGATCAAAATATCCAACAAAGCATGATAGGTCTAACAATGTGAAAACAAATCAACAGAAAGCATAGGCATAAACGGAGGGGTACTACACGCATTGACACTTTAGAGACACTCTATCTACGGGTGGACATGTCACCGCTTCTGACATGTTCTATCTACGGGTAGACATGTCACCTCTTCCTGACTTTGTGAAGTCCACTTCCTTGGGGCTTCCTCCATGAGAGAGATCTTGGGGGTTGCCTCCTTGTAGGTCTGTGGGATTATAAGGTGCTTTGTTGTTCCAACTTCTTAGTTCCAAGCAGTTGTGGAGTCATTTGTTTTTCCTGCATCTTCAGGTTGGCCATATCACGGTCTGCTTCCTCAATGATTCAGGTATACTTTTCTAACCCTACTCTCTTCTTGATCTACTTTACCGAGCACTCATCAGTACTTGTGCTCACTAAAGTGGGGGAAAAATGTATAAGAGCGAATTTTCACCCTATGCGCAATTCCCCTTTTTGCCTCTTTACACTTTAGAAAACCTAAGTGGGAGGCTTAAATTCACTTAAGCCCACTGATGGAAGTCCGCTTGGAATCTATTTTGTGTGTCGGTGGAGGCATTTCTGTTGAGGATGCCTGCTCGACACACTTACATCCCTGGCAGATTCCTACGGCTGAGCCAACAGAGGCGTTACTCTCCCCATTGGCAATAAAGTTGTAATGCCTCCTTCGACCACTCTACTTGAATATAGCCATTTTCTTTCTCATTCCTTCCTAATCAGTCTTTGAACTTGCATTTGGAGGTTGGAAGAAATCTTGAACAAACTTGGCTGTCATACTCTCACTCTCACAAGCTCACTTCCAAGCATTCCAAGCATTTGATAGTAGCAATATCTCACTCCATCACGTCGGTAGAGAAAGTTTGGAACCACGCCATTGCAACAGAGGCTTGAGTTCCTCTCATTTCTCCCCCAAGCAGCCTTGAGTGCTCTTGGTGGAGGTGGTAAGCTTCCCTCTCCTCTCCTCTATCATTTGGTTGAGTAGCATAGTATTGTTTGTAGTGCTTGTGTATTTATCACTTCTTTATCTCTTTTCCATTGGATTTCTGTGGAGGTGGGAACACCTAAACAGGGGTCTGACTGAGGCAGAACCCTATACAACCACCCCCCAACATTCTCTCTCTTGTTGTGTGTAGGTGTGTGAGCTCTTGGAGGATTAGCTGGCGAATGAGTTCATTGGTGAGATTCTCCTCATCTTTATCACTTTCGCTTATTTGCTTTATAACATTAGAGATTACTTAATCTATTTAGTTACATAATTCTATCCTTTTAGTTAAATAGCTAGGCTGGTAAGTCATTTTGGTGTGTTTAACCTTGTCTCGGTTGTTGTCTGGCCATACAGACTACAACGTGCTTTCAGGATGCCAGTGTGCCACACTGTTGTCCATAGTCCACACTGACGTCCTTGGACAAATAGCTCTTTGAGGCACAGAGTTGGACCTAAAAACTAACTCACCTAGCCCTGTATCAAAACTCAAATTGTAGAGTGATCGTAGGACCTAAAAATCCTCATCATTCTCATCCTCATACCCTAAATAATACATTTAGCTAAGGTAAGTTAGGGAAGCCTCTCACGTCTTGACCCTCCGTGACCTGGAGTCTTGCATGTGGTGGTCCCCCTCTCTTACAACACCTACCTAAGAATAGGAGTCCTTTTGACCGATATCACCCTGAACCTAAAAAGAACATTTGTTAAGAAGTCATCCCATTTTTTCATCTTAGGAGACACCCTATACCGTAGGAGTATCGAGGGGACCTTGTTATGATGCCTTAATCTTGAGGAAGCTCTGACTGCTTTAATCGAGGTACACAATGGCATTTGTGGGTCACATTCGAGTGGTATGACCTTGGCTAAGAAACTGTTGAGGACTGGGTATTATTGGCCTACAATGGAGAAGGAAGCTCACAACTATGTCCGAAAATGTTTGCAATGTCAAGAACATGGGGATCTCGTCCATGCACCAGCTCAGGAGCTCCACCCAATCATTACACCTTGGCCCTTTTCACAATGGGGGCTCGATCTCATTGGAAAAATCACTCCCACCTCATCCAGTGGACATAAGTTCATTATCACCACCACGAAGTACTTCACAAAGTCGGTAGAGGCCATTCTTATGACCTACATCATAGGAAAGAAGATATCCAAGTTCATCTTGAACTACCTTATTTTCCGTTATGGTGTCCCTCAAGCCATTATCTTAGATAATGGGACACCTTTCAAAAATTAGGATGTTTGAGACATATGCCAAAAGTTCAATATCCAACATC
Organism: Sequoia sempervirens; assembly: GCA_007258455.2. Lineage (NCBI taxonomy): Eukaryota > Viridiplantae > Streptophyta > Pinopsida > Cupressales > Cupressaceae > Sequoia > Sequoia sempervirens. Next base: position 65,532 of record VDFB02221641.1, on the reverse strand, counting down.
GCTTTTCTACTCCATACTACCCCAAGAAAATGGCCAAGCTGAGGCTACCAACAAAACCATCTTGAAAATCCTAAAGAAAATAGTCAATAAGGTTGGTCGTGATTGGAACCTCCAGTTGAACCCTGCCTTATGGGCCTACTGAACGAGTATCCATACACCTATAGGTGCAACCCCATTCTCCTTGGTGTATGGATCATAAGCCATCCTTCCTATTGAGATCAATCTCCCATCCTTAAGAATATCATTACAAAATATCATCATTGATGAAGAATATTGGGTGTCATAGTTGAACGAATTAGAACTACTGGATGAGTGGTGCATAGATGCTTTGAATCATCTTCAAGTCTATCTGAACCATCTCAAGAGGAGCTAAAACAAGAAGATCAGGATTTGAACCTTTCAAGTCAGAGAGCTCGTGTTAAAATAAAATAAAATAAATGTGCCAAATCCAGATAGCAAGGGAAAATTTGAACCTAATTGGTTGGGACCTTTCATCATCACAACAAGTTGCAAATCAAGGGCATATCAGCTATCAACACTTGAAGGTGAATCTTTGCACGAGCCCATCAATAGCTCCCATCTCAAAAAAATTATGCCAAGCTTGCAAGGTATAAATCCAAAAATACAAAAAAAATAAAAATATATAAAAATCCAAAAAAATCAAAAAAAGGATTGAAAATAGTAAAGAAAAAAATCGTCCTCTAGTGAAAACCACTTCAGTGGCTCTTTGGGCAAGTACCTTGGTGAAACTTGACAAACAGGTACCTCGTGTAAATAAGCACTTTCCATCGATCTCTTTGGATTTTTTTGCATCATTCATCCATCACACTTCATATCTTCATCCATCACCCATCCACGTTCGCATCATAGCTTGATCCTGTGTTCGTATAATGATCCCTCCTGGTACTACTCAGCCTATTCCTAAGGTTAGTTTGTCCTACCTATATTGGATTAGTCTATTGCATCGCGTTGGGAGCATGTTCTTATACCTACATTGGATTGGATTCGTGTATATTCTTGAGGTCTTCCTTAAAATGAGAAAATCCAAAAACATTCAGAAAATTAGAAAATCCAAAAAAAACATTCATAAAATAAGAAAATCCAAAAACATTCAAAACATGTCAAAAATCCCAAAAATAGGTCAAAAAGTCAGAAAAAGTCAAAAATAGAGTCGTCTTGTTGAACTACGGGTCTCTGAGTTCTAAACGTAGGCAAGGCCATCATCGATGTGCCCCCGAGACACATTAGGTTAGTCCATTAGGAGTCCGTCATAATAAACTAGCAATCAATTTGTTCATATCTCATCAATAAACAAGTTTGTGTCAGTCAAACTACGTGGTTTATGCGTGTATAATGTAGGAAAGGCTCATCTTTGATCAGCCCCTGAGGCCCCTAGGATAAGTCTTTAGGTTAGGTTCTTGGTCAAAATCTCAAAAAACACCAAAATATTGGAAAATTTAAAAATCAAAACATTTGCAAAACATCTTGAAAATACCAAAAACAACCTCAAAACATCTCAAAAACATCCAAATATTTGATAAAAATCCATCCGCCCCATCTCATGATCACCTGAAATAAACATCCACTCATAATAAATCATCGTCATCCTCAACCTTTGGTATGACAATCGGAAACAAGTATAGCGGGTTAAAAGTGAAAAATCAAACGTCAAGGTCTCGAGTCTAGGTTAGTAGGTAAACAAGTTGGTCAACTCTTGATACTAATAGCCCATCATCCAATCAATCCCAAAATCATTTGGTATCATGTCTTGGGATGCATCCTTCTTACAATGGACATCATCATCAGGCATCACCATAGTTTAGTCTTGGCTAGAGGTATGAAAAACATTAGCTTGTTTGTGTACTTGATCTTTTCTTTTGATTTATCTTATTGCGCTCATTCCAATGACCTCTTGATGATGTATAAAAAAATGATTTAGAGAGAAAGGAATGGGGAAACGATCATTATCTTTTGTCTGCTATGCTTGTTGGATACTCTTGTAATATAACTTTGGTCATGCATATTTTGTTTGGTTTGTAGGGAGGGTGTTTTAGGTGTCTTGTTGACCACATAGGAAGGTTTGCTTTTCTATGTTTCGGTTTGAGATGTTTGAAATATATAAACTACATTCTAAATTGGGTTTTGTATGCTAGGTGTGAACAAGAATACTCCTATCTGATTTTCAAATCAAAGTCCATCACACTAGGTACAACCCCTTCCTGGTTCTTTATCCCTTGATGCATCGTATCTATGTGTGTTATCAAACGTAAGGTAAGTAAGCCCTTTTAAAATCCCAATCCCTGATAAGAAATACATCATCATCATCATCATATCTAATAAAGTCTCGAAAGATCATGGACTTGTTGGATCCTCTTGTCATCATCTAATTTCTTCTCTCTTCTCTCCACGCTAACATGGTACCATGACAGTCATTACCAATGCATCTATACTGCATTCACAAACTGTCAGCATACCGCATATCATCCATTTCATACATAATAAAAAGAACGATCATTTCACATGCAGTGCACCATAATATAGATTGGTTATTCTAATTATTTCATAAACCATAGATTTGCATCCATCACATAATCATATAGATATCATCATAACATCCATACATGCATCATCATATTACACATAAAAAAGATACTGAAAAAGAAAAAGAGCATATAATAACATATCATAACACCTCATAATCATAACGTATCACATCATCCATGTTGCATTATCATTTGGGGCATAATATAGATATGTTAGTCTAAGTAAATGCTATAAACATTTGCATCCATACATCCATATTGCATACATCATCACCATAAAAAGTGCATAGAAATAATACAAAAAAGAAATGTATCTATAACATCCATGAACATCTACATAATCATATATCATATGACATCATATAGAATCACATTATATTACATAGAACATCAAATGCATCCATCCATAAGGCATAAATAAAGTAGACACATCACATCATAAATCAATCATATTTGTATCATATATATCAAAAAATCATCACTGTCATGGTACAAATTTGACTCAAGTGTATGTATATCAATCAAGGTACAATGCCCACATGGCTATAAAAAATAGAGCTTGTGATACCATCTAAAAAAGAATCAATTTCTGATGAAAATTTGTACACAACTGCTAGCCCTGGTGGCTACTCCCCTCAAATTCTTGCCTCTTTACCCGGTCATCTATCTGTCGAGCCCATATCTGCTGGGAGTAGTCTGGCACCCGAGAAACCACAGGTACAACTTGCCGATAATGAAGTCTGTAGTACTCCGCCTCTTGGATTGCCTCATGGTACATCTGTGCTAGCACGGTCCTCCCCTAGGATGCAATGGCCATACTCTCTAACTATTGTCTCCTATCGACCTCCTAGGCTAGCTGTAACTCTGTGGCCTGCCTTTGCTAGCACTCATGATCCCTCTCAATGGTAAGGGCTTGGACCTACTACCTGGCCTGATCTCTCTCTAATGTAACAACCTATAGTTGTGCCTGTAATCCATGTACCTGTGTTTGTAGCTGCTAAATTTGGCCATCCTATGGATCCGACTGCTGTGGCTAACGTTGCTAATCTGGCTACCATGGAGGTTTCCCATCTCTGGGTGGTGCTCCAGGATCTTTTCCGCCATGTCCTACCTATTCTCTTTGAGCAGTCCTCCCTCAAGGTCTCCCCCATGGAAATTCCACTCCTGAATCTCTTAGTCAGTGTGGAGGTCTGAACCAATCATTATATGCACGGGTTGTACTTGGATCCATTGGTCCCTGAGCATAGACCCATGGCCTCACAACCAACTATTGAAAGCTATCAACAACATCAGACGTTGGAATCATTCATCCCCACGCAGTCTCTCGAGATGATCTGGAAAAAATAGTAGTGTACTGATCATCTGACTGGTCCTGAGCCTCCCCAAATTGGTGGGCCACTCTATCTAGCAGATAATGCTCTATAATGGTATGCTCTCTCCCCTACATTAGTTGGGTCTGTCGAGCATAGAACAACTGTTGAACGTCATTGTACCATACTAGCATTTGTAACCAGGGATGCCAACAAAACATTGTCATCTCATCAAGGACACAACACCAATGAGGTAGACCCAGTTGTCCTATATGTCTCAGGGTGATCATACCCCTGTATCTCCAAATTGTAGAATCATCAGGCTCTATATCAACCAAAGTGACAATCAATCAGAGCATGGAAATATGCTCACAAGCCCAAATGTGCAATAATGTCATGTCGGTGCCAATCGCTTGACTGTCGCAATATGAAAAATCATGTAAATCATGGTACAATGAAGCCAGCATCACTGGTCACCAAGAAAACTATGTCCTCTAGAAAAACATCCTCTCTCAAGCCAAGCCCCATCCCAGATTGAAGTATTTGCCTTGTTAATTTGGAGCCACTAATCCATATATAATGGCAGTGACAATCAACCTAAAAGTCGACACCCAACCTCTGTAATAGTCCAAGTCAATCTAGCCCTCAGAAAGTGCAAGCTCCTCAACCTCCATGACCTCAAAGTGTGTGTCATTGCCGACATCTATATCATAGATCACCCGATCGCCATGTATTGGCAAATGTAGAATGCACCAGACATCCTCCAAAGTAACATTCGCCTCGCCAGTCGGAAGGTGAAAAGATGAGGTCTCGCTATGCCACCTCTCCACCAACGCGATCATCATCGCCAAGTGGGTCTGGACAACAGGTGCATAGGCAACGTACCAAAGACTGATCTTGCCCAAGTACTCCTGTCATAACTTTGATAGATTTCCCAATCTGCGCAGGATTGAGGGTTGATGCTCGCGTGAATGTATAGGCTAGATCACCTCCTGCACCCATAAAGCCATGACGTCAAAATTCATAAAAATATCTGACCTCGTTTGGAGTTTTCAACCTCAAAACCACGAATGCATCGCAGTTTGCAAAGGCATCACTATTTGTAAAACTCCAAATAGTGATGCTAGACTCTTTGAAAATGCTAAATCGACCTTAGCTTTGCCATGTGCATATGCGTCGCTGCTTGACTAGAAAACCCTAATCCTAAATTGAGCTAAGCATCGCTTTTCACAAAAGAGTCGCCATTTGGAATTTGAAACCCTAAAGTCAAATTGCAAGTAGTGTCACAATTCACACAAGTGACACTATTTGAGCTTCAGTGTCGCCGATTTTGCACTTGGCGCGTCACTATATAGCGATGCTAGGGACTTTGACACTTTAAAGTGTAATAAATGCACTAAAAAATTAAATTTCAAGGTCAGGTTTGGGTCACATACTACTGGTCCTGCGCCTAGAGCTCTCTGGTATACGTGAAGTTGCTCGAAAATGTGTCGGGGAAGCACTCATTGCGCCATTTTGTAGGATGGTCAGAGCTCAAAAAGCTAGAATGTTCAAAGTGTGAATGCAAAAAAAAATGGAAAATGACCCCTCCAAGCCTATTTAAGCATGAAAATTAGGGTTTTTTCCCCCAATTTAGCCGTCAAACTAGGGTTTTGCACCCCCGGTACCATTTTTTCCCAATTGAGGCTCGTTTTGCGTCTTTTTTTTTGCATTTTGGCATATTTTCATCATCTTGGAGCCTTTCTGACTCGTCAGGTAGCTTGTCTTTTTTTGAGAAATCACCCAAAAATCTAAATTTTCATCCGATCTCTTGAGGGGGTAGTATACCAGTGTAATTCTTCTTGCTGAGGCAGTAGTGGGGCATTTGAAAAAAATCAATTTTTTTTTTAAATTTTGATCTCGACAAGATTATTCTTTGAACCAACACAACAAGTACATTGCTTCAAAGAGGGGAAAAATGTAGACATGTAAAATATTCTGATTGATATCATGCACTTGATTCTGATTGACTAACACTGATTCTTCCTTAATCATTTCCACACTAACCAATTAATTGAATAATCTTTATTTAATTAATTCATCAAAATTCCTCCATCAAAATTCCTCTTTGATTAAATAAATCAACTTTATTTAATTAAATCCTAATGTTCTTCATTTAATTGAATAAATCAAATTTATTCAATTAAATTACTAATCTACCAATATCCTCTCATTTGATTTAAATAAATTTAAGAATTTAAATTAAATGTCACAATCAATTAAGTTCAATCTAAGTTAATTAATCCTAAATTAGTTAACTCCTAACACTAATCCTCCATTCCTCTAGCTTTTGCAAGTTGCACATGTAAATCAATTTATTTGATTTACTAATTACCCTATTTTCATTCAAATATGACATATTCTTAGAATATTCCACTTATTTGAATTCTCCCTCCCAAAGGACTTCTGTACTTCAACTTGGCATTAAAAACTCTTACATGTTCTCCCCTTGAGCCAACTTGGCATTAATTCCTCTTACATCCCCTCTTGCACAAGTCACTTCTTCAAATTAAAATTTCACCTACATGCATTTAACATGCACATTGTTCAAAATATGCTTCACTCTCCTTCATTAACATGTTGACAAGTGGCACAATGCCATTGGTCCCTTCTTTAATTCCACATTCATCCTATTCTTCATTCTTCAAACCTTCTTCATTATAAATAAAGGCCTTCTCTATTGATTTGAGGACACAACTTCATGCAAATACATTATAGGCATTTGAATCCAAAATCATCCAAATTTTTATGCAAGTTCATTATCCAATTTCATCCATATTTTCATCCAAGTTAGCATAGAATTCATCATCCATAGCTAGGTTATTGGAATTTTGCATCAAGGAGCACACAATCATCTTCAATCTTATCAAGGAATTGGGAAAGGGCTTCTTTCCACATCAAAGAAGCACCAATTCCCCCATGGGATGTTGGTTTGAGCATTTAGAATAAGATTTCATTAGCTTTTATTTGATATTTTACCTTGTTTTCTTGTTCTTGTGTTTGAATGAATTTCATGGGGAATGTTTGGTTTAAGCTTGTTTAAGGACTAATGTTTGATTGTTTGTCCATGTTTGAGCAGGTCTAGGCAAAGGATTCTACATTTATATTTATATTAAGTGTGATGAACATGTGTGTATATTAAGTTTCGTTGTATTCATATGTTTTGATTTAATTGTATTGGCGGTTGGACTAATGTTTACATGGAGTGTGCATGTTAACCTTCCATAGCCATGGAAATCAGAGGCAACCAAAAAGACCCTTGTGTTTACCATGTAAGCCTAACTCAACCCATATGGAGGGGCTAGAGTCTTATGTTGTGTAAAATGTTGTGCCTTGTGACATGCATGTTGGGGGTCAAGGTTTAAATGTTTTAGTTTGTTTGAAGATAAATGTGACCCTAAAATGTGAAATTCAAATTCCTCATTTAATGTAGTTTTAAAGGGGCAAATATGTTTTAATTTTGGCTAATTTTTTCTTTTTAAGGACCTTAGGCATATGACCTAAGGGTTGGTGGTCAAATTTAGGCCATAACCTTGGCCATGCTTCATTAAAGACCCCTCTTAAGTGGATTTTAAGAAGGGTTATGAAAATGGAGTGAGGGGATGGACTTGAATCATCCCCAATCCCATTTAGTCTCCTAATTTCATTATGAGAAGGGATGGGTGTCCATGTGGGTACCATGCCTCTTAAATAAAAAAGAGGACATGGTGGTTGGAGAGTTTTCTTGAGAAGGTTTTCAAAGAGAGTTTTGCTAAGTCATTATTTTTGGAGGATATTTTTGGGCTAAGTGTGGAGAAGTTGTTGCAAAGGCTAGAAGAAGTTGAAAGGGATTGAGAAAGAAATCAACAGGTTCAACTTGGAGTTTTGAGGTAAGATCCTCACTCTCTTGTTTTACTATGAATGTATGTGTGTAAATTAGTGTAGTGATGTGTTAATTTTGTTGTTTTATTTAAAATTCTCTTGTGTGTTAATTCTTGAGGGTGTGTTTCTCTTGTTGGGCTGGCTCCCCTATTTTGGTTGTGAGCAACCCATGTGGGGGATGGAGGGGGAGAAATCCCCATGAGGGGGCTTGTATTTTAGTGTGAAATACCGTGTTTTAGCTGTGGAAGTAAAGGGGTATGAGTGCCCTTTTTGTGTAAAATGGGAAGTTTGGGTGAAGAGATGAATTAAGAAGGTTGTTGGTTGAAAATTTTAAAAGAAGCAATTGCTACTAAACTTCCCTCATGGCTATGATCCTCCCAACTCTCCCTATAAAACCATTCAATGTTTTTTGTGTTGTGCTTTATCTTGTCTAGATGAGTGTATGTTATGTGTTAGGATTTGTGAAATTGTTTTATGTTTGGAAAGGGTTGCTTCTGTGTGTACCCAACCTTTTTGGAAGCCTCCCAACTTAGGGGTGGCTGGTCTTCTAGCCTATAGTTGGGAGGTGAGCACCCATTGGTTTGGAAGATCTTGTGTTCTATGTGTAGGTTGAATATTATTGGAAATTTGCAAGTTTGGAAGGATTTTATGTTTGAGTGTAGATGCAAAGAACATGTTGAGTTGCAGATTCAAGTATTATTTCTAAAAACAAGAGTTAAGATGCTTCATGATAATATAAAGAACCCAAGTGGAATGTTTGTAAAAAAAATACTGGATAGTTATGTGTAAACACTTGAGCTATCAACTCAACTACTACAAATCTAAATATGCTTTCTATAGTTTTACCTTCTATTTATGAGAGAAAACATTTTTAGAGATATGCAATGCATAAGTTTTTCTATGAAAAAAAGCTTGCTGTGAAAAGAAAATTCTAAGGATAAGTGTTCATTACATGCTTTATTTTGAACTGAAAGATAATACTCTAGTTTAATGATCAATGGTAGAGTTAATACTGCTTGTTTATAACTATAACTTATTTTATTCATTATGGTTATATATGTCAGTGATGTACATAATATTTTGTAGATAATTATGGAATGGTTGGTTCACCTCTTTTACCTTGAAACCCCATGAATAATAGGTTCAGGACTAGAATATTTTTTTTTGTGACAATGTCAATTACCTGTATATGTACATGTTTGTGCAAACAAAGAAAAGAGAAGAAGAGTATTTAGTTTGCGTAGAGATAGTGCTGTTAAAAGAAAGTTGTAGCTGAGATGGTGTTTTATCTTGGGAGTTGTAGCATTCTATGGTGTATATATTTAATCTTGCAATAGAGAAAAAAAGAAATGTATGTACATGTAATAAAGAGATGGCATGAGATTTTTATTCCCTTAAAACTAAATGTAGATTATAAGCACAAATTTAACAAGAATAAAATTTTAAATCCATGCATGTAATTCTGTTTGTAAATCTAAAGATTGGATATTTTTGTTTTACAACACATAATGTGTCTTTTTCAAGAAAAAAAAGTTACAGAGCTACCTATTACCACCATGAGGGAGGATCTGCTCTCGTACCAACAAAAGTTAATTTAAAAAAAAAAAAAAACTAGTTAACAAATACATCAAGAAATCATCCTATAGGAAGTGAAGAGAGGGCGGGGGTGTGAGCAGCTTGGGATGGACCTACTTTGGCTTTCAACTCCTTCTGCTATTCTTGCACTGCCAGAGACTTGAGTGTCCAACCTAGGAAAGTGAAAGTGATTAAGGTTAAGTGTTTCCAAGGTATATGCTAGCCATAAGGAAATTGTTTACTGGAGCTAAATTGTTTTCAGATTAGTTTTGGCGCCCAAGTTAAATGCAGATAGTAGAGCCCATATGCTACCCTACTCACCACTATAGGTGTATGTTCCATCTAGGTGTTTTGTATTAATGATTTTACATGGGGAAATTATGAATATAGGTGGCAGCCTTAACTGAATAAATTTATTATAGCACACATTTTCAATAAACCATTAAAACTCGGGTCAGAGAGTCAGACCTCTCACTTAAAGTAATGCAAGAGAGTTGCATTCCCAGCTATTTGATTTCATTTGCATAAATATTTATATATATAGGGAATTTAATGCTCACAAGATGGGCTTTTGGCTTTATGTTAGAATATAATATTTTCAAACGATCATGCAACCATTATCCTTTAAGTTCTGATACACCATTAGCTATTCAATAATGAGATTTTACAGGCAAGAAAGGAATTTACTAATCCTTACAACGGGTCGGTAAGCTTTTAATTGTTATTCACCTCCCTCTCATCGAGTGCATTTAAGAGTAAACTTGTGTTAATGCCAACTATTATATTGGTATAAGTGTGAGAAGAACTAACGGTTATGTTAATAATAATATTGACATAAATGCCACTTTAGTTAATATTCATCGTCTCATGAATATCACTACCCTTTTGTATTATTATTAATAATATTAATTCAATATTTATATGCAATCACAACAATACATTTAATATTTAATAGTGAAATTAATTTGTTGTGAATAGGGTTAAATAATAAACCTCCCTAGATTAAGTGTCATAAACTCTAATGTAAGAGTAATTTTTTTAAAAATAATAATAAAAATAAGTTTACATTATTAAAATTATTATTTGAGGGATTACATGGTAAATAGTAACCACATTATAGTAAATCTAATATTGCTTATGTTACATTAAATACTAAGGAAGAAGTACTTAATAAAAATAATTAAATGGTAATATTAATAATATTAATAAATGTAGTAGTTATAATGATAAAAGTATTGTCAAATGAGGTATTAATATGCATAAGGTAAATTATTAATTTTGTTATGATCTGATTAGATATAGCCATCAATAACATAGACATATTAATAATTTTATTATTATTTATATATTAATATAGTTTTGCTAAAATAGTAATATTAATATTTGATTTGATACTAATTATATTGCCAATATTAATTGTGGTTATTTAGCAATATTGTTATCTCACTTAGTTGAACAAAATCTAGTAATGTTAATTGAAACTAAATTTCAAAAAAAAGAAAATGATTTAATCAATGGTTGCACTTTTTTAATAGAAAAAAAATCAATTAAATCAACAGTTGTACTTTGTAAAATTTATTTAAATCATATTTATTATAAAATAAATCTATTATCAATAAGAAGGTTATTATATTTAGTAAAATTTTAAGGTAAGTTTAAGAAAGAATTAACATCAACATTAGTGAGATATTAAAATTGAGAGTAAAACTAATAGTAATGTATTATTACTAAAGATATATTGTTGATCTAATACTATTTATGGGTAAAATTATTTATCTATCTATAGGTTTAAAGGAAAAATACTATCCATGTACAAAATTATTTATATTTAAAGGTTTGTCTCTCACTTAGTTACTAATTGGTAAAACTAATAGTAATGTATTATTACTAAAGATATATTGTTGATCTAATTAATTCAAAACCTTATTGAGTTTTATTTGCAATCACAATATTTAATTCTGTGATAATAATTTTTTATTGGATTTTTATTTACAATAGAATTAATAAATTAATATATTAGTTCTATGGAAGAATTAAAGTTAAGACCTTTATAATTACTAATAATATTTTTTTATTGGTGTTGGAGTGAAATCCAACATTAGTAATGTAAGTCGAGTGTGCGTACTCGGAGTAAAACTAAGAAATGCAAAACAATCCCTAGGCAGGATGTGGAGGACATCATGGAAATGCATGATAGGCTAGCATCAAAGGACCTGGAAGAGGCTAGGATGCTCAAAGATCTTATCTAATGACCATTTTTTTTGCTCGTTTGTCTTTGTTTTTTGCTGTTGGTTTATGTTGATGGTTCACTGATGTCTTTCTAATTAGCTCGTTTTTGGTTTCTTGGGTGGGCAGTCCATTGCTTTATCTTTTTTGCCACTGCTCCTTTTTGTAAAGGGTTTCAGGAACCCTTCAAAACCTATTTATTGTTAATCAAAAACATTAGTAATGTAAGTTATAATCATATGAGGAGTGATATTAATATTGTTGTCAAACATATTGCACCTGAATGCTTGAATGGCTAAATTCAACAATCTGTTGAAGCATGAGAACTATCTTCAGGTTGTGGGTATTCCTATGGCGAAGATAGAGTCTCCAGATTCTAGGTTGGTTCCTATATGATGATCAATTAGGTACTTGAATGATTTGTTTTGAGAAAAGGGTAAGAAGGATTGAACTAGATGCATGAACTAAAATTAAAACTTAGGTGATGCACCTAAATGATGGTAAACTTGCAGAATGATTCACAACTTATACCCTCAAGAAAATTTGTTAATACAGTCCAATTTGAGCACTTTGAACACATTGATAATTCATTAAAAGGTTGTATATATTCTTTCCCTATTAAGGAAAACTAAGTTTTCACAAATTAGAGGAAAAAGAAAACAACTTTTGAGCACAATTAATGACCTGTGACGAATTGCAATTGTATATATGCATGCATAAACAAGACAAAAATTTGAAGGTTTCAAAAATGAAACTCATCAAATTTGCATCAAATTATTTTAACCTACAAAACACTTGAAATTGGAAAGGTGAACTCTATTTTAATTAATATGATGAAGGAAAACCTTTGTAGAAATGATAACTTACATAACTTGTAAAGTTGTAAAACTATATTAAATCTAAAATGTTGAGTTACAAGATAGTCCTCCTTGCAGAACACAAAGGCAGAAAACAAGAACTACAGGAAAAAGACTAACTTTTTCCAATATATACAAAAGGCATGTACAAAGCAACCAATAATAGAACTGAATGAGAATTGAAGTGAAAACAACATCTCCAATGTGAAATCCGAGCAGAAGAGAAAACCCTGATAAAAATACCTCAAACTCATGCAAAAATGATTGAACTCAGGCTCAAACTAGCCATCAACTCATAACTAATCCATGGAGCACTCAAACTGAACTAAAAATCCTTCAAAAAGTGGGCTCAAGCGTGTGAAAACCACCTCATTTTTATCAACTCACCCATGAGAACTGGAGGTCTATCTCTAAAATGTGCATGATGATAAGGCATCAAAGACTAAAGCAAACAAGATTTGTGAAATGATGAACTCCAGATAACAACGAATGACTTGAGTTCCACCTCCATGTTTTCATGATTCTGGAAAAGGACTATGTGATTAAATATTAAACATAACCAAAGTATGATTATTTTAATATTTAATGTGTGTATGGCTCCTCCTTATTTTAAAAACATTTTAAATATTAATGTAATTATACATTAACATTTAATCACAATGACGACTTGGGTAGAATCATGTAAACACGCATGAGTTAATTATTATTTCTAAAAAGAAATAATGACTTAAATTATCTTTAAGTCTACCCTTAACATACATACGCTCCATGCACATTTAGGTCTTTTGACTTTGAAAGTCATAGACCATAGGCAATAAAATGAAATGATTTTATAAAAAAATCAACTAAAAAAAATGCCACCATAAATCGAATTAGGGCTTCAAGTCAAAACACTTGAACCCTAATCATTTCTCCATTCACATTTTGCATTTTGGAGAAGCTTCATGAAGAAGCTAGCCGCCGACTTGGGTAGGGTTTGAAACTGGAGCTCAAATCTTATGCCATACTTGTTGCTTTTGTCAAAATTTTCAAAGGAATCTGAATCACTGCATGGTAAGCTGCATTTCATGTTTCTTGTGTTTGCTTCTACAAGATAGCCTAGCCATGGCCTGCATCATATTGTCTTATATGTCTTTCTTTATATCTTATACCTCCCTGTATCTTTTCCTTCATTTGGAGGTCAAAAATTGAAGGAGATCTGAGCTTTTATACATGACTTTGAAATCATCTCTCTGTCAGAAGATAAGGTAAGCTCCTTTTACCATTTGAGCATCTTGTATTTTAATTTTTGAAGAGGGAATTCCTTCATGAATACTTGCAATCTTTGCTTTATTGTTCATTTTCTTTGCAAATTCATGGCCGCCATGATGAGTATTGGGATCGAGTTTTTTTGGATAAAAATATGATTGTTCCTTCTTGTTTTTTGTAAGATATTTCTCATCTACAGTGTGGACAATATTCCAGCTACTTTGAATTCTCCTCCATGAGAGACTGTAATTCATTCTCCCTTTTGATTTTCCCAGGCTATTGTCTCCATTTTTAGGGTTTCAAAAACTCATTTTATTTTGTTCATTTTGACCCATTCTCAATTTGAAGCTTCTGACACAGAAATAAAACATTTAATCTGTAAGAATTTTGAGTTTATTTCCCATTTGTTTTTCTTCTTCAAAAATTCAATATTGTTCCAAAAGCACAACTGGGTACTCTTTGTACTACATTCATTATTTGGTCTTTTCTTAGCATGAGTGCGCTCTTTACCACTACAATTGTTCTGGATGGTCACCGTCTTCCATATGCAGGCCTACTTTTTGTAGCAATACAATTTACATGGAATAAATGATTCTCTTTTGCTTTGCTTCTAAATGATCTTAAACAATGATTCATGCATGTAGACATGGCTTCCTTGAACATGTCATTGTCTGTTGATGTCTTGATGTCTTTATTTTTCACTTGATTATGCTCTCCACAAGCTTATTAGGTTGATGTAAAACCTACACTTACTGGTGTCTTTCTTTAAAGTTTTGAAGCACAAAACTTTGTTTCAAATATATTATCCCTTTGCTAAGAGTACAGTCAACATTTGTTGTACTTAAACACAGTGTATTGATTGTGCATGCTATCAGGGATATTATGACAATGCTCCATCCCTTTCTTGTATATTGAGATTGTTGCTTGATGGTATTGTTCCTCCTGATATGTCAGGCTCAACCCTTGTAGGATCCCATTTTTCCCCACATATCTGATGAAAATGATCACAAACATAATGAACCTGTTCCTGCACATTTAAACAAACAAGTTAGCAAAACTAGTTGAAGTTGAAAGCTTCCATTAAATTTCATGCCTTTTGAACAGTGAAATCATCTGATGGATGCCTGATCAAATGTGTGTTATATTTATGTTGGTAATGTAGGCATAGGATTGCTCTTGATTCATCATTGCTTAGAGTTAATCTCTAACATCATTTTCATTCGTCTTACAGAACAACTTAAGGAGACTGGAGTCGAAGGAGATCGAAGAGCTTCAACAATACTACTCAAAGATATCAAGTATCAATGACTTCATCATTATAGGCAATGATGAACCATCCTCCTTTCTATGTTTACATTGTCAATAGTTGTATAGTATACAATTTGATTTTGTACCTATCATTTGATTACGTAAATCAAATTCATCTACTCCCACGACTTGTGTGGGACCTTGATCTTTACAATATGAATAAAACAACATTCTTTTATGCAAATTTATGAGTTCTTCTATTACAAACATTTTCATAATCAAATATTGGAATTCAACGAATACTTTTAGTATAAATTTTGCACCTTTATGTGATGAATGCAATTCAACTCTACCTATTTTGAGTTGAAGCTAAAAATAGGTAACAATTTGGCAACCTCTGCAGAGTGTTTGCCTGCTAAATACTATAGACTAGTTGCCTTGTATATCCATTGGGCATGGAGTCAATCTCTGCTCTTCAAACTTCTAAAAACTTTTGTAACTCAACTTCAAACCAAACAAATTGAAAGAAGCTACTGAAACTCTGCTTAAGATAAAATTTGAAAAATAGGTGCAACAACTACACCTTATTGAAAGCATAACAATACTAAAATGAAACGTGCCATGGGCGCTTATTGAAAGCATAATTGAAACTCTAACCTACCCTACACTAACTAACAGTGTTAGTGCTCAGACATGACCATTCACTGGTTGTGAGAAATAGCTGCCCTTTCTTAATAACAAAGGATGCTTCAAATCTTTAAGATTAATAAAAAAGAAGCATGGAGATTTGATTAACTGTCACTCCTTAGTGTCAAAAACTGTTGTCAACATAGTTTGGATCATCATAAAAAGCATACCTTCCTTATTTGATTGATCATTAAAGATGATAGTCTGAGGCATATGGATAAGATTAACCTGTTGCTGCTCTGTAGTTGCAATCGCTTGCCTTGGTAGAATTATGACTTGTAATTCTGTAGACCCCTCCTTGGACAAATACCTAATCAGACACCCTTTTGAGAGCATAAAAATTTGCCTCTTATTGTTGTATTCATGCTTATATACTGTTGTCTCCTCATCTAAAGATGATGTTTCATCTTTTATCTCAATTTCAATTTGGTCGGAAGGAGTTGGTTCACATGAACGAAATGAGGGAATGCTTGCTCCTTTGGCTTAAATAAGCTGATTGCATACTGCTGGCTCATATGATTGTAGCTTATCATCTAGATGTTAGAACAAAAGACCTCTATTATGCCTGAAAACATATTTTTATCTAACTCATAACTTTGCATTAAGTCTAGATGAGTTTTATCATTTGGTTGCTCCATACCAGGCATAGATGCTACTGTGCATGTGATATCCTCATTTTCATCAACAAATTGAGGGAGTTCATCAAATAAATTGGATTTTTTTTGAGATTCACTTTCAATTTTCTCTACATGAACATGTTCAATTTGCTCTTGTTTTTCATCTAAGCTTGAAACAAAGGATTCAAGGTCATTCCAAAATAGGGCCTCTTCATAATCTTTGTTACTTTGTGGCATGAGAGGGCTTACCTTAGATTCAAGATGATCCTTTTGAAACACAAGTTCTAATTTGTTTGCTTGTTCAATTTGGGAAACATCATGCAAATTATTTTCATTAACCTCCAAGATAGAAATGTCCTCTTGCTATCTCAAATGGATTGAGGTTTCAATCTCATCTCGAACCAACAGTACATCATGCTCTGCAATATCTTCTGAGTGTTTCAAATTAAATAGTAAGTCAGGCTCTTGTGTGCTCTTTTCAACTTGCTCAATAAAACCAGGTAATTGATCAAACAAATAAACTAATTGTTCTTCCTCATATGATGCCTTTTCAAATGAAGCTTGGGCATCTTGTAAGTGAAGATTTTTGACTGGTAATTCTTGTACTCTATTTTCATCCATGTTATAAACAACATTAGAATTTTTTTCAAATGAGTCAAAATCTAAGGGGTTCAGCAGTAAGTTTGAACCAATATCCTCTTCGCATGTACTATGGTAATTTTGAGCTGGGGACACAAACCAAGTAGCAACAACTTCTTGCTCCTTCCGTTCATTCTTTTGTTACTCTAATCAGTAAACTTCCAAAGCTAAACGCAATGGGTTTATGTTTCTGACCTTCTCCATGAGGAGTAAAGTGTCCTTATCAATGGGCTGCTTTGTAACTACACTAGGTTGTACTAGATTAATTTCCTCTACTTGTGAAGGATGAATGGTTGTAAAATTTGGGATTTCATACCTTGGAAATTCTTCCGCTTGAAACTAATTTGAAATGCAAGAAGTTGTTTGGATATCATGCTTTTGAGCAAGCAAAGAATTGATTTTCTCCTCTTGTACAAAAAACTCCCTTGTGAGCTTTTCTTCAAACCGTCTCCTCTACGTCAGTAATTCTTGCTCATAGAGATAGGCCTGATAGGCCATTTCTACTTGTTGTTGATTGTACTCTTGCTGCCTCCTGATCTCTTTTATTTGCTTTATGAATTCTAACAATATGTCCTTCATGTCCTTCATGTTATTCTTCATATCATCAACTTCTTGGAGCTGATTTTGGACATATGAATGTTGATCTAAAGTTTGAGCAGGGGTGGGTGGGAGGTAAGCATGTTGAGCATGTTGATATGTTGTTGTTGCATGGCTATTTGGGATAAAACTAGAAACATGATTGACCTGATATGGCTGATAGGGTGATTGATTGACATGATTTTCATAGTAAGGGGGTGGGTATACATGCTGACTATGAAAACCCAACATCTTTACTCATATAATTAGCTGGAAATCAGAAATAAAGCTTGTGTTTGAAACATACCAACATTGGGTCTTGTTGAAACTAGTAAATATGTTTGGAGTTGCCAAGTATAAATTTGTAACCTTTGAAAGGAAAAAATATGCTGCTGTATATACCAGGACAACAACTTGAAACTCTTGAATTCTTTCTCTGAAGTGTGCTTCAGAGTCCCACCGGGCGTGCCAAAAACTGTTGTCAAACATATTGCACCCAAATGCTTGAATGGATAAATTCAGCAATCTGTTGAAACATGAGAACTATCTTCAGGCTATGGGTATTCCTATGGCGAAGATAGACCTCCATATACTAGGCTGGTTCCTATATGATGATCAATTAGGTACTTGAATGATTTGTTTTGAGAAAAGGGTAAGAAGGATTGAACTGAATGCATGAACTAAAATTAAAACTTCAGTGATGCAACTAAATGATGGTAAACTTGCAGAATGATTCAAAACTTACACCCTCAGGAAAATTTGTTAACATAGTCCAATTTGAGCACTTTGAACACATTAATAATTCATTAAAAGGCTATATGTATTCTTTCCCTATTAAGGAAAATTGAGTTTTCACAAATTAGAGGAAAAAGAAAACAACTTTTGAGCATAATTAACGACCTGTGACGAACTGCAATTGTATATATGCATACATAAACAAGACAAAAATTTGAAGGTTTCGAAAATGAAACTCATCAAAATTGCATCAAATTATTTTAACCATACAAAACACCTAAAATTGGAAAGGTGAACTCTATTTCAATTAATATCATGAAGGAAAACCTCTGCAGAAATGATAACTTATGTAACTTTTAAAGCTGTAAAACTGTATTAAATACAAAATTCTGAGTTACAAGATAGTCCTCTTTGTAGAACACAAAGGTAGAAAAACAAGAACTAGAGGAAAAAGAATAAATTTTCCAATATATACAAAAGGCATGCACAAAGAATCCAATAATAGAACTAAATGAGAACTGAAGTGAAAACATCTCCAATGTGAAATCCGAGTAGAAGAGAAAACCCTAATAAAAATACCTCAAACTCATGCAAAAATGAGTGAACTTAGGCTAAAACTAGTCGTCAACTCATAACTGATCTTGGAGCACTCAAACTGAACTAAAAATCCTTCAAAAAAGTGGGTTGAAACATACGAAACCCACCTTGTTTTTATCAACTCGCCCATGAGAACTGGAGGTCTATCTCTAAAATGTGCATGATGATAAGGCATCAAAGACTAAAGCAAACACGATTTGTGAAATGATGAACTCCAGATAATAACGAATGACTTGAGTTCCACTTGCATGTTTTCATGATTTTGGACAAGGACTATGTGATTAAATATTAAACATAACCAAAGTATGATTATTTTAATATTTAATGTGTGTATGGCTCCTCCTTATTTTAAAAACATTTTAAATATTAATGTAATTATACATTAACATTTAATCACAATGACGACTTGGGTAGAATCATATAAACATGCATAAGTTCATTATTATTTCTAAAAATAAATAATGACTTAAATTATCTTTAAGTCTACCCTTAACATACACAGGCTCCATGCACATTTAGGTCTTTTGACTTTAAAAGTCATAGACCATAGGCAATAAAATGAAATGATTTTATAAAAAATCAACTAAAAAAAATGCCACCATTAATCGAATTAGGGCTTCAAGTAAAAACACTTGAACCCTAATCATTTCTCCATTCACATTTTGCATTTTGGAGAAGCTTCATGAAGAAGCTGGCTGCCAACTTGGGCAGGGTTTGAAACTGGAGCTTAAATCTTATGCCATACTTGTTTTTGTCAAAATTTTCAAAAGAATCTGAATCATTGTGTGGTAAGCTGCATTTCATGTTTCTTGTGTTTTCTTCTGCAAGATAGCCTAGCTGTGGCCTACATCATATTGTCTGATATGTATTTATTTATATCTTATACCTCCCTGTATCTTTTCCTTCATTTGGAGGTCAAAAATTGAAGGAGATCTGAGCTTTTATACATGGCTTTGAAATCATCTCTCTATTAGAAGATAAGGTAAGCTCCTTTTACCATTCGAGCATCTTGTATTTTGATTTTTGAAGATGTAATTCCTTCATGAATACTTGCAATCTCTGCTTTATTGTTCATTTTCTTTGCAAATTCATGGCTGCCATGATGAGTATTGGGCTCGAGTTTTTTTGGATAAGAATATGATTGTTCCTTCTTGTTTTTGTAAGATATTTCTCATATGTGGTGCAGCCAATACCCCAGTTATTCTGAATTCTCAGGGTGATCCCAGAATAGTGGTTTACAATTTTTGGCCAAACTAGACACTGAAATTATTATTTTTAACTAAATCTTCACATTCGGGCAGCTATAGCGGTTAAACCGTGAAGAATTTGAAGACAATGCAAACTAGAGTCTCATCACATTTTGTCTGTAGATTCTAAAAATATTTTTTTCAAAATTTTTGGAATCAGTTTACACTTCTTTTTCCATCTCCCACGAAAACTGGTTTTTTTCAAAAAATAGCATTTTTAAAAAGTGACGCAGACCGTATAACACATAATTTTTTTTCCATGAAGGATAAAATTATAATTCTTTTGAATTTAGATTTTTAACTCTGATATCTAGTGCTTCCACTTGGTTAGACTATTTTTTATTGAATATTTTTTCTTTAGTCAAGTTTTGAAGTCAAACCAATTACAATTTAGACATAGCGCGATCGTATAACACATAACTTTTTTTGTATATACCAAAATTCAATTATTATTATTTTGTTGGATCAAGGACTTCAATATCTGATGCACTCATATTTTTCATTTTTTTTTTTGATAATCTACTATTTTTCCACATGTGCAGAACATAGACCTTCATTTTTGATGAAAAAGCTATGTTTAATAAAACTAAAAAAACAAATACATAATAAAACTAAAACATATTAAGATTATATTTGTTGGATATCTTGTTCCGAGGACTACCTAATTCTAGTTGGGTTTGTGAAGATTCCTCCATTTTCATCATCAACTCGAGCTCTGAAGTGCCAAAATTCAGGGTTTTTTTGTGTCTCGGAGGAGGGATGAGGAATAGGGTTCGCTCGAACCAGGGTTCATTCGAACCCCCCTTTTATAAGGGTTTTTGTTGGCATTTTTAGTGGGAAACCATTAAAAGGGTTCGCCCGAACCCAGGTTCTAGCGAACCCCTAATAGGTTCGGTCGAACCAGTATGTTCGTACGAACCCCTAAAATTATTATTTTTGCCCAACATTCATTTTCTGTGAGTTTCCTTCCTCACTTAAATTGTAAACCACTATTGTGGCTTCACCCTCCTCCATGAGAGACTATAATTCATTCTCCCTTTTGATTTTCCTAGGCTATTGTCTCCATTTTTTGTATGCAAGTCCCATGGCTATATCTCCATTTTCAGGGCTTCAAAAAATCATTTTATTCTATTCATTTTGACCCATTCTCAATTTGAAGCTTCCTGACATAGAAATAAAAAAATTAATCTGTAAGAAGTTTGAGTTTATTTCCCATTTGTTTTTCTCCTTCAAAAATTCAATGTTGTTCCAAAAGCACAACTGGGTACTCTTTGTATCGCATTCATTCTTTGGTCTTTTCTTAGCATGAGTGCACTCTTTACCACTACAATTGTTTTGGATGGTCACCATCTTCCATATGCAAACCTATTTTTTGTAGCAATACAATTTACATGGAATAAATGCTTCTCTTTTGCTTTTCTCTAAATGATCTTAAACAATGATTCATGCATGCAGACATGGCTTCCTTGAACATGTGATTGTCTATTGATGTCTTGATGTCTTTATTTTTCACTTGATTATGCTCTCCACAGGCTTATTAGGTTGATGCAAAACCTACACTTACTGGTGTCTTTCTTTAAAGTTTTGAAGCACAAAACCTTGTTTCAAATATATTATCCCTTTGCTAAGAGGACAATCAACATTTGTTGTACTTAAACACAGTGTATTGATTGTGCATGCTATTAGGGATATTATGACAATGCTCCATCCCTTTCTTGTATATTGAGATTGTTGCTTGATGGTACTACTCCTCCTGATATGCTAGGCTCAACCCTTTTAGGAACCCTTTTTTCCCCACATTTTTGATGAAAATGATCATGAACATAATGAACCTGTTCCTACACATTTAAACAAACAAGTTAGCAAAAATAATTGAAGCTGAAAGCTTCCATTAAATTTCATGCCTTTTGAACAGTGAAATCATCTGATGGAAGCCTGATCAAATGTGTGCTATATTTATGTTGGTAATGTAGGCATAGGATTGCTCTTGATTCATCATTGCTTAGAGTTAATCTCTAACATCATTTTCATTCATCCTACAGAACAGCTCAAGGAGACTGGAGTCGAAGGAGACCAAAGAGCTTCGACAATACTACTCAAAGATATCAAGTATCAATGGCTTCATCATTACAGGAAATGATGAACCATCCTCCTTTCTATGTTTACATTTTCAATAGTTGTATAGTATACAATTTGATTTTGTACCTATCATTTGATTACACAAATCAAATTTAGCTACTCCCATGGCTTGTGTGGGACCTTGATCTTTACAATATGAATAAAACAACATTCTTTTATGAAAACTTATGAGTTCTATTACAAACATTTGCATAATCAAATATTGGAATTCAATGGATACTTTTGGCATAAATTTTGCACCTTTCTGTGATGAATGCAATTTAGCTCTACCTATTTTGAGTTGAAGCTAAAAATAGGTAACAAATATTAAAATGACTATTATTATAAATATCAATATTTGAAATAACTTGCGTAATCCCTTCATAATCTTAGTATGAATCACTAATATGGTTCCTGAGTGTATTGTTGTAATGATAAAATGGAGCAACAATGACAATGAAGGGTAACACCATAATAATAATGTTATCGTGAAAATGAAATAATAGCAACATTAAGGAGAATGACGGTATCATTAATGTTTAAATTGCGGTTGATTGGAAATAATTTTATTCTTTCTCCTTTGGTAAACTAACCAAGATAATGTACCTTCAAGGATTAAATAATATTAGTATTATTGCTTGGGTGAGTAATAAATAATGATAACATTATTTAAGGTTTATTGTTAAAATATTCAATAATATTTTTTTTATTGTAACTAAATAATAATGTTATTCTTGAGGTATGGGTGTTAATAATTTAGTGAATGGAAAGTGTGTATACTTAGTCTAACTAAAATTTTGGAACCACCTATGCTATATCTTAGGGTGTGATTGAAGGATATCTGCACACCCTCTCTCATTATCCTTCCTCCTCGCTCTCGACACGAGTGACACATCTGTAACAAAGTCGCTCAAGAAACTAGTTCAATATGCACAATTTACATACCACTATCATGCATGGTTGTCAATCATTAGTGGTTTCCATGTGATTTAAAAAAAATGGTTGTTTTTTTGTCCAGTGTGTAAAATTATGGGCATGACAAATATCCACCATAGATCAAATCGGTATAGAATGTTGGTGTAATTAATTATCTAATTACAATTACATAAGTTTACTTAGACATTTAATTATATTCCTAGGTATCATTTACTAGGTGATAGGTTCACATGTTTTCTTAGGATATATGATTCCTTCTAGAAGGATGAGTTGTCTTTTCTAGAAGTCCTATCTTATCTAGCATCATTTCATAGGTAGTTAGTTGTCACATGCCATAAGATTATGACACATGTCAACATCATATTACATACTACATCTCAACCTTGCCTATATAAGCAAGGCTTCATATGTACTTTGCCATATTTAGTTTGGAATTCTTTCATCTTAATGATAACATGATATTTCTACCATTTCTCTCTTGTGAAAGTTATTTTGTCTTGTAGGTGTTTCTGGGGTGTTTGAGGAGTTCACCATAAACTCCTACATGGTATCAGAGCTTCAATGCTGCAGATTTCTTCCCAGATATGAGGGACCAATTTTGGTGTGAAAGTTTTTTTGGGTGCAAGTTGGGGTCTTGAGAGCCTCGCCATTGAATCCAGGGCATTAGAGAAAGTCAAGATCAACTTTAATTTTGTCAAAATCTAACATATTTTGTCAAATCTGCAAGGGTTTGATGCAAGCCGTTTAGCCATTTTCATTTTTGCTTCAAAAATCTAGCTTCCACTCATTTGTAGGAAAAATGATTTTTGGGTTTTGTAGCTAGGGTTGAAATCTCAACTGGCTATCTTTTAGATTTTGTATATCTTGCAAAGATTTGGAGAAATTTTTTGTACAAAAGTGTTGCACATCATTTTTCTCCTAGTTGAAGGTTAAAAGAAATTTATGTTTTCATCTTTTGCTTGCTGGATCAAAAAATGTTTTTTGGGTTTTGTTCTTAACATCAAAATATTTTTGGATTTTCTTTTATTGTCTACAAATAGTGAGTAGATTTTTTAGAAATCAAATTAGAAGTAAACTTTTTTTTGCTAGAAAACTCATTTCCTATAGGCTAAATTCATTTTTTTTTAAATTCATAACTTTTGGCCATGGTGTTCATTTTTGGCATACAAGATATTGATGGAAAGATAGTTTTGAGCACTTCACAGTGGTATAGGCTATTTTTTAGATTTTTTTATCTACACAAATCTGAGGTTATTTTTCATCATGGAGGCGGATGTGAACATTCATCAATGCATGCACTATTTCCTTTTTTGTGTGCATTAGGTTTGTATTTTCTCTACACTTCATTTCAGTTCCAGAACATTTGTCAATCAATTGTTGCTTCATAGTTTCTATAGTTGTGCCAATTTGTAAGTTTTCCAGTGTTCCTTGGCTTGGGTCTACTATTTCTTTTCATGATTTTGACTTGAGTCCTTTAGTGGCTCTAATATGGTTTCTAGCAAACAAAAGTATCTTTCCTTGCTCGCCAAATTAAGGATTCCAATGTTACTCCACAATGTACTTCTAGTGCTTCTCTTGCAACAAGTTATCTCATTATGGGGGGATGAATGTCAAATGGTCTCTCTTTTCATCCTTTGTGTGGATGGAGATTGATTGGATTTGTGATGGATATCTTTTCTTCTTTTCATCTCTCTTTTGGAAAGGAGTTTTGTCCCACTAGGTTTTCTCCTTTTGTCCCAGTAGGTTTTCATCTCTCTGGTTGTGAGAGATTTCATTGCATTTACATTTGTGCATGGATACCTAACATGGCCTAGTAGTCAGGACCCATCATTGCATCTTTGCATAATTTCCTCCCTAAGTTGCACTTATGGGGGGGTGTTGGTGTAATTAATTATCTAATTACACTTACATAAGTTTACTTAGGCATTTAATTATATTCCTAGGTATCATTTACTAGGTGATAGGTTCACATGTTTGCTTAGGATACAAGATTCCTTCTAGAAGGATGAGTTGTCTTTTCTAGAAGTCTTATCTTATCTAACATCATTTCCTAGGTAGTTAGTTAGCTGTCACATGTCAACATCATATTACATACTACATCTCAACTTTTCCTATATAAGCAAGACTTCATATGTATTTTTCCATATTTAGTTTGACATTCTTGCATCTTAATGATAGCATTATATTTCTACCATTCATCTCTTGTGGAAGTTATTTTGTCTTGCAAGTGATTCTGGGGTGTTTGAGGATTTCACCATAAACTCCTACATAGAACACTCTATTTAGGAAACATATGATACATGAATGAATGATGCAACATTAGTAGAACAACTTGCAGACCACTTCAACATATGATATTGGAATTGAGATACTGCACAAATTTTGAGAGCACATTCACCAAGCTGTAGGAGTAGGGATATCAATGTGGAGAAATAATGTGGAGCATTTCTTGGACCAGTTCAGACAACTAGCAACACTACCAACCTTCTACAATTCATAGAATTATCCTTAGCAACATAGGTGACCTAAAAAGATAGGAGTATAACATACACAAAGCATTGATATTGAATACCAAACCATAACACTAAAATTGCAACAACAAAGAAATGTAGAGCATTCTCCTAGACAAACTTCAATGTAGCTTCTTAAAACATAATCAATTGAGGAACATACAAAAACCAAATCTTTCTTTTAGGGACATCGAGAGAGAGTAAGAGATATACTATAGACCTTCAAAAAAATCTCTCCAACATTATTCATTCTTCTAATCCTCATATGAATATATCACTATGAAAACAACTTTTTTATAAAAGTACTGCATTATATGAACATCAACAATACTACTACTTTGGTAAGGCATGACAACCAACCATGAACTTCTTCAACTCTTCTCTTCTTTGATAAGACATGGCATCGAACCATTAATTTCTTCAAATTTTCACTTCTTTGATAAGGCATGACAACCGATCATGAAATTTTTCAATTCTTCTTTGACAAGTCATGACATCCAATCATGAACTTCTTCAACTCTTCTCTTCTTGCAATCAATATTGACAACTACCAACAATCTCCTCATCTGCCTACAATCTCCAATAATCAATGTGGACATCAATAACAACACAACCATAGATAAGTGTTGACATCAATGACAATAACTGCCAACAGTGCTACAGGTACTTATCACTTAAGTTTGTGATTACTAACTTCTAAGATTGAACTACAACTAATCACTTCAAGAGTATGAAATAAACATTTAAGCTACATAATATAATTCAATTATAAAATCATATTCACGAACTCCACATGCATGTAACTATAAAATATTTTAATTCAACAATGCATGAACTAATCTAATAATAGAAAAAATAGAGTGGATAATAGTACTTCAAGTGGCCCTTGCTTGATATGTTTCTTCCACTGTAGATGTCAACACTTATTAATTAGTCAACAAATCATGATGCCGAACTAACTCCTTTATTGCATAAAAACTCTAAACTTTTCCAAGAATCTACTAAATATTTCTCATTTAGTAATACATTTTTATTATTTAATTGGTAAAAGAAAACTAACAACAACCAATTATCAATTGAAACTAGTAAAAACTAAAATAGATAATTGACAATTAATAACTAGATTTTCTTCTCTAAGCAGATCCCACTATATAGGGTATGTGAGGAGTCTTATTCATCCTAGGACTGAAAATAAAACCATAATGTATTTGTCCACTCTCACTTAAAGATAGGAAGAGGACTTAGTCTTTGAAACATAAAAACATAATTGAAAGGTAGAAGAAGAGAATTTAAACTAAAACTCTGCCCTAACAGTTTAATTGCAATGATAGAGACGTGTTTCATGAAGAATGTCACATAATTTCCTTGGTCATAGTAGAATCCTTCTTCTAGTCATCTTATTCGGTGTGCTTCTAGTGAATCATGATTGACCATTCAATGATCGCCTATGTTCTTCTATGGAGCTGTCACACTTTAATCATTTTGGCCTCTCCTCTTCAACTTCCTGTGGTCCTTATGCTGCGGGCTAGAAATCTAGTTGTTGTAGGCTATAGTTCTTCTAGTTGCAAGAGGTTAGTTTCATCCTAAGGCATATACATCAATAACAATCATAAATTAAGCATAAAATCATAATAAATTTCATGAACATTCATAAATTCACACATACAAATGTCATCATATAATATTTGTATTTCCACATACTAAAGTCTTGTTAAAAATGCATAAAAGGTATAAAAGATGTATAAGTCTTAGGAATGTTTGTGAACTTTGGTAGATTGAAATGATAAAATACATAAAATAATGAAGGAAACATAGCCATAAATTGAGCCCATCACTCCCCCCAACTATTTTTTTTATCCTCAAGCAACATTCAAGGCTGGAGGTTATACTATAGAGCTATCTCCTTGAAATCAACTACAGTTCCCACTCCTTTAACCCGCTTTAGGTAATAGCCTTACTAATATGAAAAGTTTCACCAATATTTTGTTTTCTGCTGCTTCTTCCCCTCATTTCTTCCCTATCTATTGTGGTATTGGAAATAGGAGGATAGAATAATGGAATACAAGTGGAAACCAAGTAACTCCATTGTTCATTGCAATATCCATGTACTTGTGAGACCTATGAATCATAACTATATAGTTATAAACATAGTGTGGCTCCTTTCTTTTCAGCTATGGCAAAAGTTCTTCCCATCTTTTTTGAACAAATTTAAAGGCTTAATTACTAGTCTCTATGGCTAATATCTTCATCCTTGCATAATCTATTTTTCGACATCCATTATTTTCTTTCCAACACCTCTGTAATCCAAGAGTTCTAATCATTGCTCTATTACTGCATTTGGATCCACTGACTCCTTCGTGAGTTGCAATGCAATAGGTTTTTACTTTTTATAGTATTCTTGTAGAATTGTTCCCCTTTGATGCTCATTTCTAACATAAGAGGCCTATTCTCTTATTTGGAGATCACCTGCAAACATCAATGGATTCCAAGTAGTGTCATCTAAAAGAACATAGTTGTGTAGATAGAAATCACATAGTTGATCTTGCATGTCTTGTGTGGAATTGAATAAAGTATCTAAAAATAAGTATTTCATTTTCATTTCTACAAGAAGATCACTAATCAATTAACTAAATTGAAAATATAAAAAAAATTCTTGCTAAAATAAAGTATAAACTCTATTAGGTGGTCTGCACTTCAATAATTGTGTTGTGTTGTTTGTTATTTCTTCAATCTTCACCTTCAACCTTTTTACTTTTGCTTCTTTCTTTTCCAGTGCCCTAGTGTGGTTGGATACCATGTTAGCTCTTTCCCTTTCCCATTCTTTCTCTTTTTGGGAGAATTTTTGTGCTCTATTCCATAGTTCAACACCTAGGGACACTATAGTTGGTCTAGTGGAGGTTTTAATCTAAGGAATTGAGCCTCAACATGGAAAGTTGTGCCAGTATCTCTAATTTTGACTCATGCTCAAACTTGTGGAGTCTCTCCTCCAATTCTTTGATTCTAGCATCCTGCTCACTGTCATGCCCACAATTTTTACTAGAAAATGCAACAATTTTTTTTAAACATTAGTTAAGCTAATTATTACTCTAATTGGTTGAGGTGAGGTTTATAACTAAGTTGTGTGCCACACATTACGACATGGTAACACCTTAACTCAAGTACGCAAGTTAGCTTAAGGATTTGGTACAACAACAACTGGTTAAATTGGGTATGCTGAAGGTGGAACATTCATCAAATTTTCCATGCCCACATCCAAAGGTGGGTGCTACACATTATTCATTTTAATTATTATTTTTTAAAAATAATTAAATAATAAATGGCATAGTTACACAACCTAGCACATACACTTGTTTAGGACTACTAGATTTGGTTACTACCATACAATGAACTAACACCAACAGTTTCAATGAACTTAAGACTTCACCCAGAGCATCTCCTCGACGACTACCTCAGATAAATTTGTCATTTTCAATCGACTAGAGGCCCACAACCATGACATGGAAGTTATAACATCCTACCAATAATCGAGATAGTAGTGAAACTGCAAGCGATAGCCATGTAGACCCCTTACTCATAATAATAACATGGACATAGTAGCAATATTGAAATTAATCTTATGATTTTAAAGATTCCATTTAATTTAATGCTACCATTTATATATTTATTATTGATGTGGGTATCTCTCTCAATATTGATGCTATTGTTATAATCACTATTAGTAACACCCATAATGATCATATTTGCTTCCATCAACTTTTAAACTTGAATATAAACACAATGTTGAAAAGAATTACCATTTAAAGTTATGGTCACTAACACCCTTATTAATAATAACTTTAATTGTGACATCCAACAAAATTGATAATCTCAAGAACTTATTTACCCTATCAATATTCTTGAAATCCTATGTTACATTAAACTTAATATTAACTAAGAATTGAATCAGTGTAAACTTGTTAATAGTATTGTTGTTATACTTACAAAACAAGGTATCTATTAATCAATTGGCCAACACCAACAACAGAAGTTACATGCATTGTTGACTTCATAGTTTGTTGGATTGATACATACATATTAATGTTATTTAAAAGAAAGGATTCATTTTTATAAGTGCTGTTAAGACTTCTCATGTGTTTGATTTGCTTGGGATGGAATTTGGAAATATTTGTATGCCATTTATTGATATTTAGGAACTAAGGAAAAATGGAACCTTATAGTTTAAATGCATTCAAAGAAAAATAATTTTAAAACATTCGTATTTTACAAGAAGTGAAACCATACTATAGCTCACGAAGGGAGTCATTTCTTTAGTATAACATCTCGCCATCCCAAGTATAGTCACATCGGTTCATTTGCTATTTATTGAACTCCTTTCATTTCTCTTAGTGTTTGAGGCAGATTAACCTTGTTATCTACTTTAAATAAAGGCTAACAACTCTTGATTACTGTAAGGCATGGGTGTATGCAAGAGTTGTTATGCCATTCAACAAATATATATATTTTAATCTAGCATGGATACAAATGGATATTAAAGAGTTAATTTTAACGTTAAAGTTAACACTCATTAAGAAGGTTACTATGTAGTCAACCCAACAACCAACGCAGCTTCATTTTGCAAAAAAGGTAATGATAGTTAATACTTTAAGCTTGGGGTGAGAGACTCCAAACTAAAACAAAAGGGCTGAGAACACTACTGCAATTAAGTATACTAACCCACAATTTAATAATTCCACCGTTACAACACCATCAAGGACAAGTAGCTTGTTGTAGTTTACAGTGAAGCACAAGGTATAATACTAGCTTAGCAATTACTAAATTTAAATGAGAAAGATAGGTAACTTGCCCACCCAAAGGAAATAATTACTCCACCATCCCTCCATTGACTGCAGATCTATGACATACACAGATGTTTTGTCTCTGGAAGCCCTTACCCTGCATTGATCCACATTGATCTCATATGCACGGTGAAGGAAAGAATTGTCGGTAAGTTCACTGTCATCACTGAGTTCTTAAATAACGTCTTCACCAACCCTTTTGTTTATTTAATTATTTTTCTCTCTAGAAAGATGGAAATTTGAATTCCTTCCAAGTTTAAGTTTAGGGTAGGCAAAGCTAAATATTTGATGCTTTCTTTATTGTTACTCATTTAATAACTGCACCAATATGCCTTTTACATAGACCTTGCTTGTTGTAGGCTTTACAAAACAATAAATCGTGAAGAGTTGTACTATGAGGTCGGTTACCTACACTAACAACCAAGCCTTTTTATGCATCAAACGATAACCAGATGAGAGGATAGTTTAGAATAGAACACATTTCATGAAACAACTTAATTTGAAAGATGAATTTTTAGGGATCGCACTAATACCCTTGCAGGCTGGAGTAATGATCCTTACCATTGAATTC
Organism: Sequoia sempervirens; assembly: GCA_007258455.2. Lineage (NCBI taxonomy): Eukaryota > Viridiplantae > Streptophyta > Pinopsida > Cupressales > Cupressaceae > Sequoia > Sequoia sempervirens. The sequence goes on along the minus strand of VDFB02221641.1, from coordinate 34,557 downwards.
ACTGAAAAACTACAGATAATGAAAACGATTACCATGATGACAAAAATCATTACACATAAGAGGCACGATTTTACGCTCATATGTGATTAGAGTTTTTTGTTAAGTCTGTAATGAATTCCAAGATATTATCGAGGTAGGCTGGAGGCATGAATAGACATATTTATGAATGGCACAATAGATTAGGAGGAGAGAAAGAAAAAGATAATATCACAGAGTTCCTTCTTCTGGAGTAGGACAACGTCTTTTCCCATCGTCAGCCTTCCTTAAGCCAGTTCACCATGATTTACTTTATTTCAAGTTTATTTGAATTGAACACACCTTACGACCAAGGTAGTAAATTTCAAGGTGTTGAGTAACTAGAGAAGTTGGCACAATGCACGACAATAAATAAGCCACTGTTCACAATGTTAAGATTTGTTGAAATGATAGACTCCTTGGCTTACAAGCCCAACCTGCACACCATCTTACATAGTTGCGTGGAAGGGTGAAAGAAGGGTGTAGCAACCCCTAAGGCTCAAGAATTTGAGTGACAGTGAGTCTGACTTCTTTGCAGATCAACAATCCATATTTTCCTTTAATGAATCATTCCTTAGAAATACTCTTCAACTAGGCTGATTCTGCTTGCGAACATTCTTGCATCTATGTATTTCCATTGAAGGGATCTGCTAAGAATAAGAAATTATGTAACCGGCTAAAATCTCCTTCGATCACATACTTTTAGATAGATAATTTGTTTTTATTTATTTACTTATTTTTACACTTATTTCTTATTCGTTGAAGATTTGCTTGGAATAGATTTAGACACCACTAAAAGATTTATTATTGGGTATATTCATTTATTCCTGCTAATATTATTTCGTGCAGATAATCTTCACATAACCCATTCCAGAACTTGCTATCCAACTGAGCATAGATCTATGAAATAAAAGGAAATGGAAGGGGACAGTATTGAAAGGAAGCCTACCACCTGAATACAGCGGAAACCCTAGAGATAATAAGATTATTATTTATTTATTTTTGTTTGTTTGTTTTTTTTTCATTCCTTCATTATATACTCCTAAATCGAAATGGGTTGGGGGATTCGAGTTCCTTCATTATAGATCTATAGTTTGAGCTATGATTGAGAGCACACAAACCTCGACTAGTAAAATCCATACATAATCATTTCACATACAACCCCTAATATACATTGGTTTAGATATATCATTTTGGATTAATACTATGTCCAAAAGATAGGGTACACGATCTGAATTTCTCATGCTAACCACAGTTACAGGTTCCAATATACTTTATTTGTTATTCACAAAAGGAATTCGATATAATTATTTACTCAATAGACCAAATTTTTACACAATAAAAAGAATCCTCCGTTCATAAGAGCATACATCCTTAGTGAAAAACATACAAACTCAAATTTAAATAATCTTTGTTGCAAAAAGTCATATCAGCTCTTGGACACTAAACATTACATTCATTGAATTTTTTTTCTTTTTGTCACATAATGCATTAAGAAAAAACTAAGCAGAGTACAAATTTTTCTCATGTATGTAAGGAGATATATGCAACACTTTCTACAATACTTGAAGTAACATTAATAAGAACCTATTTGTTAGTATAAGCTTATTCCATTTAGTAACCGAGAGTAAAATGTAACATTTCCTTTCACTTCAATATGGCAAAGGAATATTGTACAACCAAGAGAAGCATTATTCATCGGTAAGAAAATTTCTTTGTTCACCCTTCTTTCCTTTATTAGAAAAGATATGAAATGCATCCTGTATACTTGCAAAATACAAATGACATATGAGTGAGCGATGGTTTACATGCCAACAAACAAAGGCTTTCTCTCCACCCTACTGTAATGGCGCCATGGAGCCTCATGGGCTCTAGCCATACCCCTAAGCAAGAAATATTTTTTTTCTCCACAATGATAAATGAAGTCCTTCCTCATTTTTACAAAGGGATAAAACTAATATAGCACAAATTTCTAGCATCTAGGTTCTCTACTTTCTATTTTCAACCATGATACATAAACTATGTCACCTTCTTACAAACAATAAACGAGGGTAAATGGAAATAGGAGTAACTTATCTCTTTTCTTTTAGGTGAAGGGATTGAACTTTTGTATCCACCTTTCCTCTCCAAGCCAAGCCATATTGATCACTATCTTTGCAAAGAACTAGACTCCTCTTCTCTTCTCATTCTTTCTATCATCTTCACTCAAGTTCTCCAAAAGGAGAAGTGGGTAACCCCCCACTCATTCTTCCTCTCCAAAATATATAGGAGGTTTAACTTGCAACCTTTGGATGGGAAGGTGTGGAGTGTACCTACCTCCATCAATGAGAGTCTTTTCCTTATTAAAGAGGAAACATGCACTTGGACTACCCCTCTATCATACCATCCCATCCTCTCCTCAAAACTCGTTACTCACCAAAATGAGGACTTTTCAGGGGTCAAATCATGTCCTAGGGGCACTATTGCATGCCCACTTGACCCCTACCACTATAGTATATAACCTAGGGGGTTTATTTTTTGCATCCCAACCAAGGAAATTGACCAACAACTCACTCTAAAATCCCTTTTAAGGTTCCATCCGAATTTCAAACTTGGGTAAGGGTTCCTAATCCCTAACCCTACTTACACCCACATGAAACACAATTAAATACTCTCACAAACCAAAAATAAATTATCCCTTTAATATTAGACCTCACCACCTTAATCTACCAACATATTAAGTTCATAACCTCAAAAATATGACTTTTCGATATGCCCAATGGTTTTCCCTTCTCGTACTGGCTCCCTACTTTCTTGCACACTACCAATGTGATCATAAGAACAATCATATATCATGTTAATTTGATAGCCGAAACAAGATTTAATTTTACAACAATTCCATTTTTAATTTCAATTCATATCCATAATTTACGAGTCTATAATACCTTCACGATAGTGACAATGAAAAATGTCAAGATGAAATTTAAGAATATTGTCACACAATCACATTATTTATTGCTCGCAGTATAGCTTACCATCTATTTATGGAAACATATAACAAATTAGGTTTAGTATTAATCACATGCAAAGTGGGGTCTTACACTTATTGTCCTTCTGTTGGTATGTCTTTAACAATTCTTCCAACTACTTTATTCTCTATATTGCTTACTACAATTCCTTATTAACATTTCTTTCTTCAATTAAAATTTCCTCATCCTTCTCTAAAAATTGCTCATCTCCTATTTCACTTGTATATTCAAAACCTTGTAAAACAATACTTTTTAGAGATTTTCTCCCCATTTTCTTGGCTATAAAAATATCTTATGAATCTGATTCAGAAGTGGTAGTAAAATTCAATGACTGTACAATCGGTATATTCACATCTTCACTAGGGGAATCCCCCTCCGATCATGAATCTGTCTCAATCATAATAATATCCTCTTTTTTCTTTTTACTTATGCCTCTTATTGGCCCCTTCTTTTTGAGACGATGTGTCCACCTCCTAGATTGTGTGGGCTTCTCCTGCCCCTTTGCAAGTGAAAAAGAAGAAGCTCCACCCTTTCTCTTTTTACCTTCAGGTGGGCTTTTTGAAATAGGGGTTTCTTGCTTGCTCTTTGCTACGGGCTACTCGACAAAGGCCACAAACTATGTTTCCTGCAAACCTTTCTCTTCTGGTTCTCCCATGCTGCAGGTAGGTGTTGGAGCAAGGGAGCTAGAGGGAATCTATTCCTTTGGAGCAACAGTAGTAGGATCTTTTTTTATTTGGTATTGGCCCCTATTTTCTTCATTAGGAAATTCAAAAATATTTTTAATATTGCTGCAATTGAGAAAATCTTCCCATGACACATTTGATAACTGAACCCTAAGGATCCTCTTTGCCATTAATGTAACTAAAAAAAATGAGACAACGCTGATTGGTTTAAATGTGAACATGAATATTATTTAGGTCAAATACAATTGAATTAAGAAATTAAATCAATCAATTAACCTAATTAACTCACAGTCCCAATGAAATTCTTGCAAAGCTAATTAAGAATCCATGAAACATGAAATAACCTTTAAATTGATAAAGGAAACTTAATTAAGCAAGAAAACCTCATCCTATTGGGGGATTAGTGTTGACTTGATGTGGAAGGATCAACTCTTTCCTAACCCCATTGATGCAAAGCTTTGATTTGATATGTTGATGAAGATTGAACCATAAAATTGCTCACAAATGATGAAAATAGATATGAATCCCTGCAACATAAGAGTGCTCAAATGATTTGTGGGTGATTAACTCATAGGAATGAGGGCTACTTATAGGCTAATTGGGTGATTGAAGGGCCAAGATGAATTTGGTTAACCAATGGATAGAAATAGATGAGAGGGAATTTAACATGGATCAAGGATTCCATTCCATTGATGGGAGCAAATATTGACATGGATTAATGATTCTAATAAAGGGCTCTAATTGAACTAGAATGTGCAAGTCCCTTAATTTTAGGAAGAATGTTGGAAGCTTGTTGGAAGATATTTCCATTTGGGGGGAAATATTTGAATTCAAATTGGAGGAACATTCCATGAGAATATTCCCTTACAAGTGGGAGAAGTTGGAGGAATTAGAAGATATTAGTCAATTAAATAATTAAGATATTATTTAATTGTGCAAGATGAAATAATTTAGGATTTTAATTAAACAATTAGCTCATTTAATTAAAAGGGTGGGATTAATGACACTTAATCAAACAATTAGGATTATTTAATTAAATATATGAAAGCAGTTGAATCAAGATGAAAATGGTGTGAGTAAATCAAATCAAATGTGTGATATTGATTAGGAAAATTTTAAGTGTCTACAATTTCTTTTCCTTTTATATTTAGAAGACATTCTTTTTAATAGGTTGTACAAAAAATTGGGAACATTTACATGCCTGCCATGGCATAGATGACAATAATTTAAAATGGACTATGTATAGCAATAACTGTCTCCCATCACATTTCAGGTATTTAACTATGTAGGAAGTTATTGAATCCCAAAGCTAAGGAAAATAAATTTTTTTGGTACCTTGTGAGGAAGAATCTAGATTTTCGCTTGGCAAGAAGAATTCATTTCTTGCTGCAATGGCATCCACTATGACTAGAAACTCTTCTCCTCTTGAAAAACTAGATACTTCAGCTATAGATGCCTCTGATGTATCTACTTTCAAACCCCTAATAATTGCCTCATCATTTTGCAATGTTCTAGAAAATTGTCAGATCATTACCTCATTGAATTCTATAAGCCTTAATAAATAATCTAATCGACCAACTTGTTGGAAGATTGGTAAACATTGATTATCTTCTAGTAGCAGGTTATGTGCTGCTGGTTACCTTCATATGATATCACTTCTATTATAATGCTTCAATAATTTATAGTCACTTCACAATTCTGTTGTAACATGCCCATTGTTCTACCTAGTAAAATTTTCTATGTTTTACCCATAAGTGAATAGTTTATGCATCTAACCTTTAAGAGCCATAAGATTTTTTTTTTCCTTTGAACAATAAATGCACATTCGAAACATATTTCAAAATTTCCCATTGCATACCAAAGAATTCCTTTTATTTATTCAATTAATGATGATACATAATTTCCAAATGAAATTTCATATTTATAATTTCCATAGAGATGGATACCTAAATTCATAGCTTCTAAGAGCTTATCGAAATAGAGATACAAATGGTCTGGAATCCCTACATAGGTATATATCCATGATGTCCCCACATTGGTGCATACATTCTAGTTGTCCCCAATACTGGTGCATACATCCCAAATCTTGACCCCCAACTGAAGAGGAGAATAATCACTCAAGCACTTTTCCGCCAACCACGGACTTGTTGTGGTCCCCACACATCTACCTAACTGGTAAGATGGACCTACCCTTCGATGAAGAGATTGGTTTGGTAACCTCATAAAAATATCCTATTCTAAGCTTGGTGTTGTGTCATATACATTTCTAGACTGACATACAGTGGTTACAATTTACATGTATGAACATCCTATGCCTAGTACGTAAGCACAGATCACAGTGAAATCAACAATGTAAACAGTGGCTACTTACACTACTTTGGCCAAAGTTTCCATTACCCTCAACTTAGAGTAGACGTCACACATTCAACCACCTTCTTATATCGATTTGGTTTAATGACCATTCATACTCTATACCTAGGTTACCCCCTTTCCCACATATTAGACAAATCCCAGGAATAACCCACATAACTATATAGGCGCAAATTTGCACCCCTTACACAAATTCCCCTTTTACACTTCCCCACCTTAGAAAACCAAATTCGAAGGAAAATATCCATATCAACAAGTTGCCTTCATTCCACTTGGAATTCGTCTTTTGCGTCGGTAGAAGAATATTTTTCAAAGACGCGCGCGCAATGCGCAGACGTCCACGAGGCGCACTTACGTCCCTGACAGATTCCTACATTTGAAGTTGGAAGAGGTGTTACACTTCCTATTGGGAATGATTTGTAATGTACCTTTTTGACCAACCAACCCAAAAATTCCTTATTCTCCTCACCTCACCTTCAAAACGATTCATTCTTCATGCAACTCATCCCTAAGTTTTGCAATATCCAAGCATTAACTTCATCTCTTTGGTATCACTTCTTGCAATCTCTTCACTTCCATCACTTCAAGCAACACTTTGGCACTTCATAGTAGCAGAAACAACACTCCATCAACTCCGTAAAGCAAGTGTGGAACATACCATTGCAACGTGGGCTTGAGGTTTTGCAACATCTCCCTTCATCACAGTTGAGGCTGTGGTAATTGTTCAAGCCTTCTTTCTCCATCATTGGCTAGTGAGCTCTTGGTGGATGTGGTAACATTTCACTCCTCTCCTTTACAATTTGGTTGAGTAGCTTTATACTATTTTGTAGTGTTATTAGTGTACTTTCTTTCTTTACTTATTTATCATACATTTCTCTATTGTTGCTATCTTGGCCGTCTATGGAGGTGGAAACACCGAAACTGGGGTCTGACTGAGGCAGAACCCCTATATGTAGCCCCCAAAAAATTTCCCTCCTTCTTGTGTGTAGGTGGACATGCATTTGGAGCTAGTTGGCGAACGAGCATCTTTGTGAGATTATCTTTGTCACTTTAACCTTCATATATTTACTTTATCATATTCGTTTGTATCTTTCCTACTTCATAGTTTTGTTTTGTTCCATTAAAAGTGACTAGCTAGGCTGTCAGCTTGTTTTCTAGTGGTTCATACTGTGTTTTTGGTCCTTTGGTTGTATGGATTCCAGCGCACCTGAGAGACACCAGCACGCTGTGCTGCCATCCCAAAACCACACTTCCATCCTTGGGTAGAGAGCTACTTGAGGTATAGTGTTGAACCCAAAAACTGGCTCACCGAGCCCTAATTTAGATTTCAGGTCTGAAGAGTGGTTGCAAGGCCTTATAGTCCTCATCATTCTTGTCCCTCATTTGAAACATTCCTTTAGAGTGAGGTAAATTAGGCCAGCCTTCTTCTCTTGGCTCTCCATGACCTGGGGCCTTGACGTGGTCAGTCCCCCTCTATTACATTTTCGGTGAACCCGACCTGAACCATTTTGGTTCCGTTCTGTAATACTAAAAGCTCCTTTCCTCATATTCTAGGAGTGTTGCAAGTGTGAATGTTGTGAGGCCTTTGCCTTACAACCCAACCTGTGACCCCTAGTAGGTGTAGTTAGAAGGTTCTGAAAGTGTTGCGTAACGAAACCTTAATTGGGTCACTGTCCTATTTTGTAACCTTTGGGGGGCTTTGTGAAAGTATCATTTAGTGTGCGTGATGGGTTCTTTTCTGCATCAACCTATCCCCTCTGCATAGCCTGTGAGCAGTGGTACTGATATAACCTTCACCTTGCAGGATCTGCCGATGGGTTTTAATAGAGAACCATATCCTCTTTATATCCCTGTGCGAATCAATGGAAACACTGTAGGAGGTGTTCTTGTTGATCCGACATCTCAAGTGAATATCATAACTGAGGAGATCATGCTAATCAACTTTATGCATAAACATGGGTATAATGCACCTGTAAGCACCATCCACATGCACGACAGGATTTCCGTACCTCCTCTGGGTAGTATTGTCCCGTCGGTTCTTGTTGGACCTAAATATGTGAATCTTTTGTTTGACATTATCCCAGGATTTGAGCTCTTCAGAGTAAAGATGGGTATCCCCTGGCTAGTAGCTATGAATGAAGTTCCCTCGGTTGTGCAAAAATGTTTGAAATTCATTCATGAGGGTTTCGTACATGTGATCCATGACACTAGTTATAGACCACCAGTTGAGCATGGTAGTTATTCCTTAGATTACTTTTGGCCTGCACCCATTGGTCCTCTCTTGCCTAGGAAGGACCTCTTGTATTGAATGTATCAAAATTATAAGAAAGGGCATTTAAGGCCAAAAGTGAGATACCCTCCATCACCTTATGTTGTGTTGCATAGGGCATGTTTAAAAGTTGACAGTGATGCCACCAAGGCATGTAGAAGAGAAGAAGAGAAGCGGTCTCAAGATCCTCCTTCTTCCTCTTTTGCTGTTTAGCCTGACGCTTCCTCTCACCCCATTGTGGCACCATCAGATTCCACTCTACATTTTTGGGAGAATCCTATGGTTCCCGCTTGGCAAAAGCCTAAGTGTCTTGCGTTTTAGCTTCCTGTCCTGCCCGCGGAGCCTAGGCCCATTTGATATGGCAGAAGAAAAAGGTTCCCATGGGGAGTCCTCTCTATCTCGACCTCCGTGGCCTCCTACCGCTTCTTCTCCCAAAGCAGTAAATGGGAAGAGGTCCATTGCTGAGGCACTAGAGCTGAGTCCCCTTGTTGTCTCCCAACCTACTCCTCTTGCTCCCATTCAGGAGTCTGTTCCTCCATTAGAAATGACTATAGTGGACACTCCCATAGCTAAGCAGGAACCTTATGTTCCTTCACAGCCTCTGGTCCCTAGCTTGAAGAGTCGTAGGGATCACCTTGCATATGAGCGCAAGCGTCGATGAAAGGATCTCGTGGCTAAGCAGGTCACTTTGCATAAGAAGGGTGAGGAGATGATCGCTCCTATGTCAGGGCCTCTTGCTGTGTCTTCCCCTCTCCTCTCCTTTTCTCCTGTTCAACCTAGTTTAGTCTCGCCTCTAGCTCCCATCGTGAGAGTGCCTGACCCCAAAAGGGTGCAGGTGTTCATCGCTCCTTCGATAGAACTGCCCTTGCTGATGTCCCTTCTGGATGTTCCTCCTTTTCCAAAGCTCGTGAATATGCTGAATTCTTTGGTGGTATCCGTTGTGGATTTTTCCTCCTCTTCCTTTACGCCTCTCACCTCATTTGTGGGGAGTTCACATCCCCCAATGAGGCTAAAGGTAGAGGATGCCCCCTCTAGCAATGGAGGGAGTAAGAGGAGTCCACCTTCTATGAAAGGTGGTCCTGCATTAGCTTGTTCTTTCCTAGTGACAGAGCAAGCCCCGACTTCCCCTGAGTTTGTCACCGCTCTCGAGTTGTTCGGTGAGCCTAGTGGTGAATCTCGAGCACAATCCTCTCCATCCGTTGAGGTGAAACATGGCACTCCTATAAAGTGCATGTTTAACTCTCTGGATGAAGTTTCGGGCTTGTCAGTGATCTTTGCAAAGTCCCTGACCTTAGCTCCACAAGAGCTTAGTGGAGGGGACCTTGTGGGGCCCTCTTCCTTAGCACTTGTTACGGGAGGGTTGGAAGAACCTCCCCTTAACATTCCACTACTACAGGCTCACCCTCCTTTCCCCTACGACGATCTAGAGTGGGAAGCAAACGACCTCTTGGTTGATCAGTGTTAAGGGGAGGCCCCTTCTTTATCTTTAGGTTAGATGAGTGTGTGTGTTGTGATGTGTTCCCTTGTGATCATGCTATGTGTTCTTGGATGAACCTTGGCACCCTTGTTGGTGCTTGGATACAAGAGTTATTTTTGTGTCATAAACCTTCTTCTATCTGTTTCATCATTCTTCTGTGTTTGTGTTTGACTTTCGGTAAATTGGGGACGATGCAAAGTGTTGGGGGAATTTAGGCTTCCCTTCCATGTTGACCCAATTTTTATTTTTACTTTGTCTTCTCATGCATTCTTCACATGGTGTTATATAGTAGGGGGTTGATGACAATTCATTAATATACTATTACTATACTTATATATTTATAAGCAGTTTTGATCTCGAAATATTAGATCACCCCTGTGCCCTTTGTTTGTGTTTATCTCTTTTTTGCCCCTTTTCCTTCCTTTTTCTCTTCTTTGCTTGAGTTGTCCCTCATGTGTGACAACGCCATATCTATGACGTTTTTATTTTCAAAAAATGTATTCGTTGCCAACGAATCTTTTCTTGAAAATCCTCATGAACATTTCCTTTTTCAAAAACGTATTCGCAACTGGAACCCTAATGTAACATGTTTCCTTCATCATGGGTTCATAAAGAAAGAACTTGAGAACCTTCCTCCAAGGTGGGAGTAGCTCTAATCTTCCCCTCGCGAGGGGGCATTTTCATCCTTTCAAATTCCTTGATGAAGTGAACATCTTTCAAAAATATTCCTTGATGATGAATCGATTTAAGAAAAATTGTCCTTTTTGTACTTTCAAACAATGTGTCCCTTGAGTGGACCCCTCTTTTCATGTTGGGTTCTCGAGGGACCCCTTTGAAAGAAATTCAATTTGATTGATTTCTTGTATGAACACTTTCAAACATGTTCTATTTGCGGGTAAACATGTCGCTTTGCAGGTGCACCTGCAAAACCGCTTTTCGACTCTGCAAAGTCTCCTTCTTTGGGTTTCCTTCACGCGAGAGATCTTGGAGGATACCTTCCTCATAGGTCCGTAGGCTTGTGTAGTGCATACAACTTTGAGCTTCCTCCATGTGAGAGATCTTGGGGGATGCTCCCTTGCAATTTTGTGGGTTTGTAAGGCGCTTTCTCAATTTCCTTCATGTGAGAGATCTTGGAGGACACCTTCCTTGTAGGTCCATGGGTTTGTAAGGCACTTTTCTGGGTATCCTTCATGTGAGAGATCTTGGAGGACACCTTCCTTGCAGGTCTATAGGTCTATAAAGAAATTTTTTGGGTATCCTTCATGTGAGAGATCTTGGAGGACACCTTCCTTTCAGATCTACGGTCTGTAAGGCGCTTTCTCGGTTTCCTTCATGTGAGAGATCTTGGAGGACACCTTCCTTATAGGTTTGCGGGTTTGTAAGGTGATTTTCTGGGTATCCTTCATGTGAGAGATCTTGGAGGACACCTTCCTTGCACCTGTATGCGGGTCTGTAAGGAGTTTTTGGGTATCCTTCATGTGAGATATCTTGGAGGACACCTTCCTTGCAAATTTGTGGGTCTGTAAGGTGCTTTTCTCAGTTTCCTTCATGTGAGAGATCTTGGAGGGAACCTTCCTTGTAGGTATGGAGGCCTATGAGGTGCTTACTTCTTGGGGGTTTCTTCATGTGAGAGATCTTGGGGGTCACCTCCTTGCAGGTCTGCGGGCCTGTAAGATGCTTTCATTCTATAGCTTCATAGTTATGTGGGGCTATGAAGTCCTTTACTTGTCTTGCGCTCTCGAGTTTTTCAGATCGTGGTCTACTTCCTCGACAGTTCAAGTATACATTTCTAACCCTACTACCTTTCTGATCTACTTTACCAAAGCACTCATCAATATTCGTGCTCACTAAAGTGGGGGAAAAATGTATAGGTGCGAATTTGTACCCCTTATGCAAATTCTCCTTTTACACCTCCTCACCTTAGAAAACCAAATCCGAAGGAGAAATTCCACATCAGAAAGCTGTCTTCATTCCACTTGGCATTCGTATTTTGTGTCGGTAGAATAATATTTGTAGGAGACATGTGCATAATGCGAAAATGTCCTCGTGACGCGCTTATGTCGCTGACAGATTCCTACATCTGAAGTTGGCAGAGGTGTTACACTTCCTATTGGGAATGATTTGTAACGTCTCTCTTTGACCAATCGACTTGAAAATTCCTTATTCTCCTCACCTCACCTTCAAAAAAATTCATTCTTCATGCAACTCATCCCTTTTGGAAATCTCCAAGCATTCACTTCATCTCTTTGGTATCACTTCTTGCTATCTCTTCACCTCCATCACTTCAAGCAGCACTTTAGCACTTCATAGCAGCAGCAACAACACTCCATCAACTTTGTAAAGCAAGTGTGGAACAAGCCATTACAATGTGGGCTTGAGGTTTTGCAACACCTCCCTTCATCACAGTTGAGGTTGTGGTGATTTTTCAAGCCTTCTTTCTCCATTATTGGCTAGTGAACTCTTGGTGGAGGTGGTAACGTTTCACTCCTCTCCTTTACGATTTGGTTGAGTAGCTTTATACTATTTTGTAGTGTTATTCGTGTACTTTCTTTCTTTGCTTCTTTATCATACATTTCTCTATCATTGCTATCTTGGTTGTCCATGGAGGTGGAAACACTGAAACCGGGGTCTCACTGAGGCAGACCCCTATACAGCTCCCAACAATTTTCCCTCTTTCTTGTGTGTAGGTGGACCTGCATTTGGAGCTAGCTGAGAAATGAGCATCTTTGTAAAATTATCTTTGTCACCTTAGCCTTCATATATTTACTTTATCATATTCGTTTGTATCTTTCCTACTTCATAGTTCTATTTTGTTCCCTTAGAAGTGAATAACTAGGTTGTCAACTTGTTTTCTGGCGGTTCATACTATGTTTTTGGTCCTTTGGTTGTATGGATGCCAGTGCACCCGAGAGATGTCAGCGCGTCGTGTTGTCATCCTGGAATCACGCTTCCGTCCTCAGGCAGAGAGCTACCTGAGGTACAATGTTGAACATGAAAACTGGCTTGCCTAGTGCCAGTTTATATTTCAGGTTTGAAGAGTGGTTGCAAGGCCTTATAGTCCTCATAATTCTTGTCCCCCATTCGAAACATTCCTTTAGAGTGAGGTAAGTTAGGGCAGCCTTCCGCTCTTGGCTCTCTGTGACCTGGGGCCTTGACGTGGTTGGTCCTCCTCTCTTACAATAACATCTCATAATGACTTAACTACCTAGTAACTTAGAATACATAGGTTATCCCCTTTCCCATGGATTATCCTAACCCTAGGAATAACCTAATCATCCACACAATATTCACAATGTCACAACATTAAATGAATCTATTTCAAAAAGTATAATCTCAACAATAAATGTCTCCAATCAAGAGTATAACTCAAAAATAAACAAATCCATCAAAGTATAATTCTCATCAATAAATGATATCAATCAAAGGTATAAACTTCAACATTAAATGAACTCAATCAAAGATGTTTCAAATGATTGATCAGACTATATAGGTTAATCTTTACCTATGTGTGTAAATCAGTAATCAAGTAAATTCTCATATTGAAATCAACAAAACCCTACAAACAGGGTACTCACAGGTAGTTTTAGAAAACTGACTTTATCTTTCACCAAATTCAATATTTAAACCTCAAACCAAAACAATTTTGAAGCTAACACATGCCTTGAATAGTTCCATAGTATTTTAAGAAAAAATGTTACTGTATGGGATCGTACAGAGTCTGCAACAAGAAATTTTACAGAAAATCTAAGAATTTCAAGTGTCTTCTTTATTTGTTTGGCTTCAAATTTCAAAAATCAACCTTACATCGATGCTTTCCATCCTATATATTATTTTTCCCTCCTAAAATAACTGACATAATTCCTAAAACTGACTTTTGAAAGACTAGACCGTTGGCATTTCACAAATCTTCCTTTTTACAACTTTTTTGCAAGTTTACATCTTTTTGCACAAATGACAACTTTTCATTACTTTTTGCAATTTTAGCAATATTGACCTTCTAAACACCTAATGACCACTCAAACATGACTCATTACAATACTAAATGGTCTCCATGACCTTATTTAATGCATATTGACTCAAAATCCTAAAGCCTACTCATTAACAACCATGATTGACAAAAAAATTTCAATGGTGCCCCTGCACCATACACCCCAGCTTGAAATTTTTCCAAGTCTCTTGAAAATGATTTAGCAACTTGTTCACCTCTAATCATCTCTGGCCTTTGACCTTTTTGAACTTCTTCATCAGGTTCACCTTGTCTTTGATTCACATCTTGCTTAGCATTCTTACCCTTGTCTTTACTTGATTCATGCTCCATTCTGTTACACTGTTCTGTGGGGTGTCCCTTAACTTTTTCATCATAAAACCCTAATGTCTTACTCACCTTCACATTTTCACACAAACCTTTATCAACTGCCCACTCTACCATTTTTGTTTGAGGCTTAAACCTCTATCCAATACTCTTTTTGACTACATCTTTTTCACTGTCAGACCTGCAAACTTCTTTACCAGGAAACTCAAGAACCTCTGTCCTCTTAATCACTATCCTATCAATCTCGCAAATCTCTGTTTCAACATCATTTGACTGCCTCTTCACTCCCTTCATTATCATAGGGCACATGACTGTCCTAACCAGAATCCCTTCACTCATTTCTTGCTTTTCCACAAGCTTTTCACCCTTAGTCCTCACTGTATCAAACTGAGACACCATTCCATCTTCTTTTCTCTACACATGGAAGCATCCTTCATTCCTACTGCCTGCACACTGTCCTTATTTCTTCTATTTACTATTCCAACACTATCAAGCCTTGCAATGGCTGCCAACTCCATACTCTTACCTTCCTCAATACTCACAAACTATTTCCTTCCTATCATGATAATCTCACCTTGTTCCTTTTCTCCTTCAACCAATGGAGTTAGTATGAATGTCTTCCCATCTTTTTCAATTGTATAAGTGTTTTGTCTCCCATCATAAATTGCAGGCCTGTCAAACTACTAGGGCCTTCCAAGTAACACATGGCAACAACTCATAGGCAAAATATCACAAACAACCTTGTCTCTATATCTACCAATTTGGAACTCAACAAAAGCTTGTTCATTCACCACAATGGACTGATTATCACTTACCCAAGACACTTTGTAAGGATTTTCCCTAGGTACTCTTTCGAATTTCAATTTGTCTACCATTTCAATAGACACCATATTGTTAGTGCATCCTGAATCTACTATCACCTTACATACCTTATTTTTGCATCTGCAAGTTATCCTAAATAATGCTCTTCTCTGAATCAACTCCTAGAATTTGAACTCTCAGCTTCATCTTCTTGGACAATTTGAGCTCTTCTTTCACCTTTCCTTTCTCCTCCACTTGATGTAGCACCAAATTTCTCAGGGCACTTGTAGGATGGATGACCAAATTCATTGCAATTGAAGCACCTACCAACAAAAGTGTTTGAATTTCTTCCACCACCAAATCTGCCTCTTGAACCCTATAACCACCTCTGAAATCTGCAACTTGTTCTTCCTTTTTGTGCACATCTTCTTGGTTCTCACTTGTTTGTCTTCAAGAAGAATATGTACCTCTACCCCTTGAAGTGCTGCCTCTGCATCTAATGGTCTTTTCTTTTCTTCTTTTTACTTTTTCCTCAACCTTTAGTGCCATTTGATAACATTCTTCAACACTCCTTGGATTTTTCAAAGCCAATTCATTCTGAATATTCAATCTCAAACCAACCAAGTACCTAGCAATCTTCTCATCCTCATTCTCATTATGGTTAGATCTCACACTTAACTTATAGAATTCCTCAGTGTATGATTTTACATCCATCTCTTTTTTCCTTAGACTTTGTAACTTCCTAAACATCTGAATAGAATAATCAGAAGGGAGAAATTTACCTTTCATCTTGGCTACCATCTTGTCCCATGATACAATCTTGGATTTTCCTCTCTTCCTTCTCTTTGACTGCTCAGAGTCCCACCACAAAAGTGCATGACCTTTTAGTTTTGTCTTTGCAATCTTGACTCTATGTTCTTCATGAATGTCTTCACACTCGAAGTAGTTATCCAAAGATGATATCCAATCTAATAGCTCTTCTTCATTCAGGTTCCCACCAAAATTTTGAACATCAATCTTTACCTTATGCTTGTCACTCTTGATTTCCCTTAACAACTTTTCCATTATCTGATCTTCTGGATCAAGTTCTTCATCTGCATCCTCAGACTCTTCATCCTCTTCTTCATCTAAATCACTTTCAACTTATTCTCTCCTCTTTCTTGTTTCCAAGGATGCCAACTTTTCCTTCAATTCCCTGATCTCTCTCACATACTTGTCCTTCAAATCACTCGTCTCTTTTGCCACATTCTTCCCTTTAGGAGGCATCTTTACAGTTTGTCTTTTCACCTTCCACTCTTTCCTTTGCAAACTTCAATCTTCTTCCTCAAAGACCTGGTACCTTTGTTCTTATACCAGTTGATTTCAATAAGGGGAGGTCCACACACCAAACAACACAATCTCAAACAGAGCAACTACTCTCCAAGCCATAAACCATCAACTTCTTCTTATCATCTCAAGCCTTCACTATTTCCTAGTAGTATTGCAATATGGTTGAAACGGGTATATCTTTTAGATAAGGTCCTCTTAGATCAGGACCAATACCCTCTCAAAGACCCATTAGGGTACACAACAACATATCACAAAGCTTCAATAGGTTGTTTTGAAACAACTTCCTCAAATCAGGGTTCCAATGTTGACCTAGACCTCAAATTAGGTCTCTTTTACAAAGAAACATGTCTCAAAACTTCTTACCAACCTCTAAAACCACTTGGGAAAAAATACACAAGCTACAAAACCAAAGAATTCACAACTTGTTTTCAAAAACACTATTCCCAAGGTGCCTAAATCAAAAACCCTCCTTTTTAGCACTTTTCCTAGGGTTTTATTGAAAAACAAGCTTACAAGCTTGCTCCAGCCTTACAATCACTTCAAACACCTTCAAAAATCTTTGCAAAAACTCACTCAATCAACAAATAGTGCTTCCCCAACCATTTGCATGCTTTACCATGCTCTAACCTCATAATTTCATAAGAAAACTCTCTTTTTCTCTTCTAGGGCATCATGCCCAACACATCATTCGACCTCCCCCGCACTCACAAACCTTCAACACACCTATATCTATTGTATTCTACTCATTCCACTGAGATACAATGTTCATAGAAGGTGGAATGGGGCAATTCCCATATTGAAATCAACAAAACCCTACAAATAGGGTACTCATAGGCAGTTTCAAAAAACTGACTTTAACTTTCACCAAATTCAATATTTAAACTTCAAACCAAAACAATTTTGAAGTTAACACATGCCTTGAATAGTTCCATAGGATTTTAAGAAAAAATGTTACTGTACGAGATCGTACAGAGTTTGCAACAAGCAATTTTACAGAAAATCTTAGAATTTCAAGTGTCTTCTTTATTTGTTTGGCTTCAAATTTCAAAAATCAACCTTACATCTATGCTTTCCATCCTATATATGCTTTTTCCCTCCTAAACTAACTGACATAACACCTAAAACTGACTTTTGAAAGACTAGACCGTTGGCATTCCACAAATCTGCCTTTTTGCAACTTTTTTGCAAGTTTACATCTTTTTGCACAAATGACATCTTTTCATTACTTTTTGCAATTTTAGCAATATTGACCTTCTAAACACCTAATGACCAATCAAACATGACTTATTACAATACTAAATGGTCTCCATGACCTTATTTAATGCATATTGACTCAATCCTACTCATTAACAACCTTGATTGACAATTTTTTTTCAATGGTGCCCCCGCACCAACAACCAAGAAATACACAATCATAAACAATTTCACAACATACTTAAAAGCATTCTTTTCCAACATAGTAAATAACTAATTTATCTCTTCCAACATAAAGACAAAGGTATAGAAACTTAGCATGCCTGTATAATACTTCAATTGATTAAACTCCTTCCTAGTATGAATCCTCAAGTTTGATTGATACCTCCTTGAAGATCCACTTGAATACCTCCTTCTAAATTCTCACTAAATCTCACAATAATCACAAATACGATATACCAAAATAACTCTCAACTCACAAGCTCGCACTCACAAGCTCTCTCAACTCACAATAAATATAATACCACATTGAAACTCTTGGTGCCACCTTCATAGGCGTGGCTTGACTTATTCTACAGGTTTAAGCAACATTAACTTTTCAAAAATGTTTACTCAACAATGTCACATATGTTCTTTGTTTTATGCATTGACTTGGTCTCTAAAGACTTTTATGAGCTGGCTTCACTTTTCATTTGCAATGTATTACTTTATGCTATCTTCTTGCACAAAAAACAAGTCTCCTTTTACTTATTCCCAAAGGCTCTAAGCGCAACATATAAGTTTTAGCGTTGGCTTCATACATTACCTTGAGAAATTTTGCATTTCATTATATTCTAAGTGCTATACAATTATTACCTTCCCTATCCATATTCCAACGCAAAATGTCTTGACTACTTTGCTGGCTTTTAAGTCATAACACTATTTATTGCGCCTAATTCATGCGCTATGTATGTGTTGGTTTGACTTATTCTCCCTCATAAATTGTGTTGGTCAATGGCACAAAAGGCTATCTATATGCACTATACTTTGATTCCTTGTTAGCTTGTTTCATATTGCAACCATTTTAAATATGCACTCACTAACATTCATTATAACCCAACACTACTTTTGACTCTTCTTCTATACGCAACAATACATTTATTATTTGATTAACATATAACTTAGCACTTTTACCTTATGCACTTAAGTTATTTCAAGGACATTTTATAATTGTAAATGATTTAAATATAGTCAGTGCCATGTTTACTTTGTAAACATTTATTATTAAAAAATATACATATAATATAACATATATATATATACATGTTTAAATATCTATCATTATATATATTATTAATATATATTTGTTTATTTACTTATTACTTATCGTTCACATAATTTCACTATCACATGGTATATCCATTCATGGCTATGCATAAGTATGTCTACCTACATATACACATACACACATATACTCATATGCATAAGTATATCATACCATAGACATATATACATTCTTATGTATAAGCTTGTTGATCAATATGTAAGTATGAACTCATGAAGGACTTTCACTTTACACAAAGACTTACATATTCATCAATCAATGTATATACTTGAAGTGCATATATATATATAGAGATTCAATCACATAATTCAATACAAAGAAAAAACCATAGAACAAGACCATATCCAAAACCATTGCAAAGCATTCCCATTCAATGCCCGAAGGTTACCTACCGGTTTCATGAACTAACTTGACTAGACCAACTAGGGTGTGAGTGTGTGAATACTTAGTAAGACTGAATTAGAGGTTACTAGACCAAGTTCTTCTCCTGAGTGATATTTCCACTCTCTTTCAAAGGTTTGAACCTATACCTGCATTTAGCTCAGTACATCACATAGGTAGTTAGTCGTTCACATAAAATCCATTAGCATCATAAATCATTTACATCATCAAAGCATTCACATTACAATACATATTCATTCATCACATTTCCATCACTATAAAACATATTCCTTTAGAAGCAATAACATCTTAATGCATATTCAAGTATTTCATTCATCTATTTAATCATACTAAAGTTTTGATAAACATTTATCATCTTATTTACTTTCAAAGTAAAAGTAACCCAATAACTAAGAGATGGGGTGTAACATCTACTATATTCTATTATTTCTCTACCACCCCAATTATACCACTTCTATTGTGCTTGTATGTTGTATCACTCAAATGTACCCCTTAATTTAGTTCTTAAAACTTCTTTCCTCTCCTCTGAACTCTGTGTCTTTTGAAAATGGAGGAAAATAAAATGATAGAAGGATTTGTAGAAAGTTTTATAAATCAAGAAAACTAAGGAATAATCATGTAAACCCCTCCCCCAAATAAAGTTGCTAAGTTTCCTCACTTAGTATGTATGGATTGGGCGGATGCAAAAATTTAAAGTAGTGGATAAATAAAACATGATTTGTGACATGCACGAATGAATGGTAAATTTACATAAATTCAGTAGTCCTCAATGATAATTATGACAAATAAATACTAAGAGTACCTATAGGAATTATTTAGATTGAAATGCAACTCATGTCAAGTAGTTGTATGCCACCTTGAACTTGATTTGAAATGATATTCCATGGTTGCTATGAAGTTTGTGTAGCAATGGTTTGAAATTGGTGGTAGCATATATGTTCATGTGGAAATTATTTTGGAATGATGGGTGAAGAGGTTGTGGAAAGTACACTATGGTGAGGTGAAATGTATTGCATGGTATGATGGAATCAAAAAAGGTGGTATTATAGTTAGGTATATATGGATTAAAAAGGTTGCATGCAATGAAGTGTAATATGTATGGCTGCATGTGCGAAAGGATATGCTATGAAGTGATGGATATACAATTAATGCAGGTGTTCATATGAAATGAGTGACATACAAGTTCTATGGGATTATGTAGTAATATATCCCTTTATAGTTTTGTCACATAGTGATGTGATGCTACAGGTCCCTATTGCTTCTACTATTGGTTCAAAAAATGAAGACTGTCGAGTGTCACCTGTGTAGTGTGTGCATGCGAGATGTGCAATAGAATTATAGCTATGCAATGTTAATGGGTGAGTTGTGCTAATTTTATTTTGATACTTCAAAAGAACTAGTTGTTGATAATGAATTTTGTATCAGTGGCTCAAATTGATGATGTAGTGATATAATAAAGTCATCCTTCTATAATGACCATTTTTAGAGCTTCAATCTATGGCCATTAACTAGCAATGAAAATCGTACTTCATCAATTGTTTGTAACTAAACTACTCCATTTGGAAAAGCTATTTTTATCTCACATGGCCCAAACCATCTAGTCTGTAGTTTCCCTTTGTAATATTTGTACCTTAAATCATATAGTAAAACCCAATCACCTACACTGAATTCCTTGGTTTTAATAAATTGGTCATGTCAACACATCCTCTATTTCTGAATGATTTTAGTATGGTGTATGGCTTCCATTCTTATTTCATCTAATGCATTGATGTTGTGTAACCTCTCCTATGCTATTGATAATTCCATACCCAATTTTTCTATTGTCCTGAGAGTCTTATATTCAAACTATATTAGAAGTACTACCCTTTTACCATACACCAACTCATATGGTGTAAAACTTGTTGTCTTCTAGATTGTCCAATAATCCTGGACTTCTTTTGGTAACCTGGTTGCTTAGTCCTTGTGGAGTTACACTATCTTTGTGAGGATGTTTTCAATTTTACTGTTACCGACCTCCACTTCACCATTTGCTTGAGGGTGGTAGAGTGTATAATTTTTATGTTTGATTTCATATTCCTGTACTAGTTTTATTATCAAATCTGATGTAAACTGTAGTCCTTGGTTTGTGAGAATCTCTTTAGGAACACCATATCTTGTGAATATATCTTTATAGAGAAAATTTTCCACATTCCTATCTCTTGCAAACTATAAAGCTTTAACTTCCACCTATTTGTTAAGGTAATTAATACAAACTAGTATGTATTCTTTGTTATTTGATGTTGAGGAGATGGGACTAATAAAATCTAGTCCCCATTGATTAAATGGTGCTATTACTAGTTGTGGTTGTAATGGCATCTCATCTGTCTAAGTTATTGGTCTTCCCATTCTTTGACATCTATTACAAATCTTGGTGTAATTGACCACATCTTTATGAAGTGTTGGCCAATAGTAGCCAATATTCAAAATCTTAATAGTTTCCTTTATGCTGCAAAGTATCCCCCCACAAGGTTCATCATGGCATGCTCTGAGGATATCATATACTTCATCTTCTCTAACACATCTTCTCATTATGTTGTCATGTCCTATGTAGAATAAATATCTAGCTATCCACGAGTAAGGAAAATGTTTCTAAACTAATTGTCTCTTCTCCCTTGGTGAGAGATGTGGTGGTGTTTTCTCTACGAATAGATAGTTGGCTATGTCTACATACCAAGGTGTATGTAGAGAGAGAGAAAATAGGTACTCATTTGGGCATAAATCTTTACATCTTTTTCTAATTTTTTTGGTAGTCTAGATAGGAAATCTGCTACTACATTGGCTTTCCCTGGCTTATCCACAATAGTTATATCAAATTCCTGAAGTAGCAGTAACCACCTTACAATCCTACCACCAACTATTAGTTTGTTCATTAGATACCTTATTGTTATGTGATCAGTATGTATGAATACAAAATACCCTATAATATAGTGTCTGAATTTGTTGATTGTATGAACCACTACTAACATTTCCTTCTCAATCACTATATAGTTGATTTTTTCCCCTTGAAGGTTTTTATTGATATAATAAATGACATACTCAAGGTTTTCATCCTTTTTTCCTAGCATAGCTCTTATTGCGAAATTAGAAGCATCTATATGGGTTGAAAGGTAGATTATAGTTTGGTCCTCTTAAGATAAGGGTCTTGGTTAATGCTACCTTGAGAGCTTCAAAATAATGTTTACAAGTAAGTTTCCATTCAAAATCCACATCCTTGGACAATAAGACAAATAGTGGTGCTACAAGTTTACTAAAATCTTGTATGAATCTTTTGTAGTACCCAACATGGCCAAGGAAACTTCTAACATCCTTTTATTTTTGGGGTATAGACAGGGTTGATATTATATCAATTTTGTTGGGTCTACTTGGAATCCCTTATTGGACACAAAATATCACAAAACTACTCCCTAAGTCATCATCATGAAGCATTTTTCATGACTCAAGAATAGGTGATGATATAGAAATATTTGTAGTACTTTCTCTAAATTGGTAAGTGATACTTCATACGTATTCCCATAATTTGTAAAATCATCCATGTAAATTTCAATGGAATCATTAGTAAAGTATGAGAATATGCTCAATACTGCCCTTTGGAAAGTGGCAGGTGCATTACACAACCCAAATGGCAAGATAAAGTAAGTATATGTACCCCAAGGGTATATGAAGGTTGTATTGTCTTGGTCTTCTAGGGCTATCTTAATATGATTGTATTCACTAAAGCCATCCAAAAAGGAGAAGTATTATTTTCTTTCTAGTGAATCTAGTACTTGGTCAATGAATGGAAGGGGGAAATGGTCTTTCCTAGTTGTTGCATTCAACTTGAACGGTAATCTACACACACTCTTCATTCCCCTCTTTCTTAGGTACAATTGCTAATGGATACACCCATTGACTATCAAAGATCAAATATATGAATCCTACATCCAACAACTTTTGTAATTTTGCTTTGACTATGTCACAAACTACAAGGTTTATTCTCCTTTGTGGTTGCCTAACTGGTTTATAGCATTCATTGATGTAAATTGATGCATGCAAAAGTTTGGGTCTATTTCCTTCATATCATGGTAATCCCATGCATGGTGAAGTTTTTTGTGTAACAATCAATTGATTGTTTACATGCAATTTCTTATTTGGCATAATCTCTAAAGTCAAAGATGATATTTGAATAGATGAAATGTCAAGATCTGCTATATTTGGAATACAATGATGTGGCAATAAGGTGTGAAAATTTTGAGAAATAGACTCAAATGTATTGGTAGGAATTATGTTATGTAGGGGATCTTGCAAAGATGTTAGAAAGTCGTGTTGCTATGGGTCCCTATCATTTTTTTTTTGCATGATGTTTACAATCAGTTCATCTTATCTTGGTTTTCTAACAAGAGAGTGTGTTCAATAGTAATCAAATTTTGTAAGGAGTACTAGTCTTCCTCATCTAGGGCAAGCCATATAGTTTTCTCCAAATCTGCATGTTGTTGGGAAGGTGGATAGAGGACTAGTTTCTTAGTCACATTTCCATTGGAAATGATCATTTTACCAGACCTACAACCTATAAAGGCATCTATAGTTTCCAATCAAGGTCTCCCTAATATGAGGAGATATTTTGCAAGATTAACTTTAGGTTGCAAGACCATAAAATCTGCAGGGTATTCCCATGAGTCTAATGTTATTACCATGTCTTTTATGACTCCCTCAGGTTTGACTATCTGCTAACTATAGCACAATAGGTTTAGGTCTAAACTCCATTAATTGTAAAAGTTTCATAGTTTCTTCATTCATTACATTAATGGATGACCCAAGGTCAATTAAGGTATTCTTAATGAGATTACTATTGATTTTGACATCTATTACAGGGCTCTTAGGGTTTACATTCTTGGGAATAGTTATGTTTTCCAACATGATGTTTGCAAGTTTCCCTAATACATGTACAGTTTGAGGGTCCTTTAATTTCTTGCCTATATTTTTGAGGCACAATTCTCTCAATATTTTGGTATAGATGGGTACTTCCTTAATGGCCTAGATGAGGGGTATTTTGATGCAAACATCTTTAAGCTGTCCTAATAAATCAATTTCAACCTATGAATGATGTTTTTGGACTGTTAATATTTCAAAGAATGGAGGCTCTGGACTCATGGTTGTTGGGTTGAATTGATTTGACTTAGGTTCCTTAGGTTGTTTGTCCATGGGATTTGCTGGGAGTTCCTCATCAAGTAATTTAGTGATGTGAGGAGATGAAGGCCTAGCTAACATTTTCCCTGATTTGAGGTGTTAATCACTCACCTCAACCACATAGGTGGGATATTGTATGGTATCATTACCATAAGCCTATTGGATAGGATTATTAATTGAGTTAGGTGCAAGTTTTGTTGGAGATTGAGGTTCCCTTGGTGGATTTTTTGCAACTATTGAAGCATTTGGCATTATCACTTGTTGTTGTGGCTGCAAGGACTATTATGGCTATTGATAGTTGAGATTTTGATTTTTCCACTGCTAACCACTCTGCCATGAAGGTTGCCATTGATTTTTTGGGGTGGCCATTGAGAATTATAATTAGGTCCTTGGTAATTCTATGATAGCCACATGTTTTGTTGTTATTGATTCTAAATTGATTGAGGCATTAGCCACTATGAGTTTTGCACATTGGTCCAAGATTGAGGGTTCCAATTAGGGAACTTTACATTATTGACTGGAAATGTCATGTTATAATTAAGGGATCTTGGGGAATACCTTATCTTGGATGCTATAGTTTGCATTAAGCTATATAAAAAACTTAAGCATCTTCATCTTCCATTGCATGAAATTTTGGCTTCCTTTGTTTATCTTCAAAAATACTGGCCAACTTCCTGCACTTGCAATCAATCTCCTTTTGTCTACAATGTGGGAAGTATTCTATGAGGATTGCTTCTGCTTCCTCTTGATTTTGCTTGATGTGGAGGGTATCCAATCATGTAGCCAAGTGGATTATGATATCTTCCTTCATGTTTGATAGAAGATTTCTTAGCTCCACCCTTGAGACTCTAGTGGGTGATTTGTTTGTAGAAGATGCCCTGTCTCCTCTAACCTTCTTAATAAAAAACCTTGAATAGTTTCTAAATACTCTAGAAAAATCTCATCAAATGGTAAATGTATGATTTCTTCTACTCCAACAAGGCTGAATGCATCCATACAACCTTCATTAACTCCCTTTAAGAATGTCAATTTCAAGGATTCATTAAAGAGCCTATTTTGATGGGATTTATTGAGGCAGAATTGAAACCTCTCAATATAATCCTCCAAAGATTCATCTTCCTTCTGTGACATCCTGAAGATGTCATCCCTCTTTCTATCTATGCCTCTGCAATAATCCTATTATTTCTCCAAGAATTTTATCTTTATTATGTTCCAATTGGGAACATCTCTTCCCAACCCCATGAACCATCTCAAAGAAACATCTTTGAATGTTGTTGGAAATAATTTGAGTCTGTGAGCATTTATTGTATAGTCATAACTTTGACAAAGTACATCAAACTCAAAAAGAAAGATCTATGGGGTCCTCTGTAACCAAACCATAGAAGATAGGTAGTATTGAAGGAGGTATATTATTCAAAGTACAACTCTCTCTTGGTTGGTTATACAGAACTCAAATGTTACATGCTCTGGTGCGTCTTCTAATATTGCATCATTCATGATACTGATGTGTATGTGGGAAGTTTCCTCTATGTATGGTGTAGGTACTAGTGTCATGGATGATTATTCTTCAAGAATACCCTCACTTTGTTCACTATGCTCACCAGTATCTTGCAATGCTTCTTGTGTCGAGGGGATAAATCTTCCTAGAGCATCTCGTTGCCTCTACATGCAATTTTTCTAACTTTGTAGTTTAGCAGTTCTTGCACATTGTTCGTAACTCGTGTTGTGTTGATGGCTAAAACCTATTTACCCCAATTCTGAAAATATAATTTATAAAATAAGAAATCTTGAAAAAAATTAGAAATACATAGTAGAATCTTGAACTTAACACCATCCTTGACAAAAATGCCAAAAATGTAGGGCCTATTAACTTGGTGCTACAAGTAGATACCCAATTCAGAGGATGGATTCCTAATTGAAAAGTTCATCTTTTATGAGAGGCTTCATTTAATTATCAACCAAGACTTCATAATATTTTGAAGTGTTGGCACTATATTGGGATTCATGGATTCTATCATGCCCTATACCAATGAGTATAGGTGATTTACACATGTATAGAAAATGATAAAAGATGGAAAAGGAAATGAAACGTTAATTGGAAAAATAGGGAAATAAACATAAGCTATTACTTGTGCTACAGGTACTTATCAATTAAGAATGTGACTGCTAACTTCTAAAGATGAACTGCAACTAATCACTCTAAGAGTATGAAACAAACATTTAAGCTACAAAATATAATTCAATTAAAAAATCATATTCATGAACTCCACATGCATGTAACTATAAAATATCTTAATTCAATAATGCATGAACTAATCTAATAACAAAAAAATAGAGTGGATAACAGTACCTCAAGTGGCCCTTGCTTGAGTTGTTTCTTCAACAACAGATATCAACACTTAATCTTAATCAAAAAATCATGATGTTGAACTAACTTCTTTATTGCATAAAAACTCTAAACTCTGAGAAGAATCTACTAAAGATTAATACATGTCTATTATTTAATTGATAAGAAAAAACTAACAATGATCAATTATCAATTGTAATTAACAAAAACTAAAATAGATAATTAGACAACTAGTAACTAGATTTTCTCCTCTTAGTAGATCCCACTATATAGGGTGCGCGAGGAGTCTTATTCATCCTAGGACTAAAAAAAAAACCACAATGTATTTGTGTACTCTCCCTCAAAGATAGGGAGAGGACTTAGTATTTGCAACAAAAACTATAATTGAAAGGTAGAAGAAGAGAATTTAAACTGAAACTCTACCCTAATGGTTTAACCACCATGAAAAAGATGCATTTCATGAAGAATGCCACATCATGGGTTTCCCTACTTAGAGTAGACTCCTTCTTCAAATCATATTATTTAGTGTGCTTGTGGTGACTTATGGTTGACCATTCAATGGTCACTTTTGTTCTTCTCTAGAACTATCATGCTTTAATCATTTTGACCTCTCCCCTACAATTTCCTGTAGTCTTTATGCTATGGGCTAGAAATCTAGTTGTTGTGGGTTATAGTTCTTGTAGTTGTAAGAAGTTAGTTTCATCCTAAGGAATACACATCATTAAAAATCATAAATTAATCATAGAATCATATTGAATTTCATGCATATTCATACATTCACACATACAAATGTCATCATATCATTTTTGAATTTCCACACACTAAAGTATGGTTAAAAATTCATAAAAGATATTAAAGATGTATAAGTATTAGGAATTTTTGTGAACTTTGGAAGATTGAAATGATAAAAGACATAAACTAATGAAATAAATCTAGCCATAAATTGATCCCATGACACATCTTTATGCACTTGCAAGTATAGTGACACACATACAATCTTCCCTACATGTCAACTTGATATTTTAGAAACATCAATACCATTAATCATTTGAATCATGCACCTTGATGTCATCTCTTTTTTCATTCATCCTTGTTTCCTTCATAAGATATATTAATCCCCAAATCAAGGTTCATCATTTTTTGGAAAAATATGTCTCAACCTTGCAATTACATAAGGTTTACTATTGATAGGTAAGTGTGGGAGGGTGTAGGGGGTATTACTTTTGAAGGGTCTAAGGGTCGCACACCCCGACTCGGGTTAGGGCTAGCACCCCCCGTAAGCCATATTTTATGTATATTTTATTATTGTAAATCTAGACTGTTCATTATTAGGTTTCAGATTTGACAATAGATATTTTGTTGGCTTGAATTTCCCTAGAAGGCAACCCTGTTTTATGAGGGAATTATATTATTACTATGTATTGTGATGCATTTTGAAATTCTAATAGTGGTCATGTTTCCTTTGGATCTTTGGTTGGTGATACTCTTTTGAGAAGCTTGCTCTACTCTACAAGTATATTGTAATCTTTGTGATTTCTAAATAATATATTAGGTGGCTTTTGGAACTGTAGTGTTTTTCTCTCGTAAGGGTTTTCCCCATGTAAATCATTGTGTTGTAGTATGCATGATATTTATATTTATTTCTATAACTCTTGTAAATATTTGTAAAGTTTTACATTATTATCCTCTCAAGTTTAGTGTAGGAAGTTGTTCTGCTACCTTTGCTTCCTTACAAGTGGTATCAAATCCTGATCACATTTGGTTTAAGTTGTGGGTTGTTGGGATTTTTGAACTAATTCAAATTTGAGTGGGAGCTTATGCAGAAGATACTTTGTGATATTTTTGGAAGAATTTTTAGATGGAAAGTTCATTAGAGAGAATAAAGGTGGCCAATTTTTTTGGAAATAATTTTGAGATATGAAAGATAAATATGGAGGATCTGTTGATAGATTGAGATCTATGGGATGTTGTTGATGAGAATGTTTCAAGGCCTATAGATTCTAATTTGGCTACTCAATATGATGTTATGGACCATAAATCCAAGGGTCTAATCAAATTATGCTTGGAAGACTCTATTTTAATTAATGTCCACGAAGAGACCTTTGCATAGAAACTATGGAAGAAACTTGGTGAGAGGTATCAAGCCAAATCTTTAGTGAACAATATTTTCTTGAGGAAGAAATTATATTCCTTGAGAATGGAAGAGGGTGGACGAATTAAAAACCACCTAGAAGCATTCAATATGTTGGTGGCTCAATTTGCATTAATTTGGTGTCAAAATGAATGAGGAGAAATGTTAGATCTTCGTTTGTTCTTTGCCTGATTCATGGGATTCTCTTGTTATGACTATTGGGATTACCTCTAAAATATTGAAGATTAAAGATGTGGTGGGTTCTTTGATTTTTGAAGAGATGGGGAGGAAGGTACCCATCAGTACCAAGGAGGCCCTAAATATTAATGGAAGACCTAAGAAAAAAAGAAAGAAGAATGAGAAGCTTGATAAATCTAAGTACAAGGGGAGATCTAAATCTCCTAGAAAGTTCAAAGTTATTTGCTAGAACTACGGTAAGCCTCAACATATTTGTAAGGACTGTAAATAAGAAAACAAGAAGAGAAAGAAGAGATTTGATTCTAATTCTAAGCTTGAGAAGGAATATAGTGATGCACTATTATCACTTTGGAAATTCGTGTAGGTAATGATGCATAGTTAATTGACTCAGGTGCATCTTTCCATATGACCTCTAATAGAGATTGGTTTTTTGAATATGAAGAATTTAATGGAGGTAAGGTGTGCTTGGGTGATGATTCTTGTTAGCCATGGTAAATTTAGAATTATGTTTCTTGATGGTAGAACAAAAATGATTAATGGTGTGTTACATATCCCTAGATTAGCATGAAATTTTCTATTTATAAGAAAACTAATAGATGTAGGTGTGTAGGTAGTATTTTCTGATGTAGGATTCAAGATGGTTAGAGGTGCTATGGTGATTTATAAAGGTGTTAGATATGGAACATTGTATAATATTGATGCATGCACTTTTGAGTGCAATAGTACTTCTCTAAAAAGAAAGTTTGTGGCCACTTCATTGGAAGAGGTGAGGGTTTGATCTTCAACAAATGGTCATGGATTGGGTACCCAAGGGTTCTCTTTCTTCTAAATCAATTTTACCTAAAGAGAAAACTATGTTATGGCACTCGAGACTTGGACACATTGGATAAAAGGGTCTAAGGACCTTGAAAAATAAAAACCTTGTTGAAGGGTTGTCTAATTGTAATCTTGAATTTGATTTTTGTGAGCATTGCATTTATGGAACAAAACTGCATTCAGTTTTACTCGAGTTTCTATAAATCTTGTGGTGTATTGGATCTTATTCATTCTATTGTGTTTGGTCTTATAGATGTTTCTTCAATTGGAAAATCCACATATTATGTTTCATTTATTAAATTATTGATGATTATAGTAGAAGGACATGAGTATATTTTCTAAAGAATAAATCTAAAGTTTTTAGTAAATTTAAAGAATTTAAAGCAATGGTTGAGTTGCATACTAGAAAGAAAATAAAATGTTTGGGGATTGATAACAGTGGTGAATTTTACTCTAATATTTTTTTAAATATTGTGGTATTCATAGAAAAAAGATAACTTCATATTCTCTACAGTAGAATGGAGTTGCTAAAAGAATGAACAAAAAATTGATGGAGAAGGCTAGGAGTATGTTGAGTGGTGCTAGTCTAGAACAAAGGTTTTGGAACGAATCTGTTGCCACTATTTGTTACCTAATTAATAGGTCTTTTGCATCAACTCTTGTGGATAAGACGCCTATAGAGGCATGTTCTGGCCACATGCCTTCTTTCAAAACTATTAGAGTTTTTGGTTGCAAGGAATATGCACATGTAGCAAAGGAGAAGCAAAAGAAGTTGGAGAACGAGGTTGTGAAATGTGTCTTTATTGGATACAATTATGTTGTGAAAGGATGCAAGCTTTGGGATCCTATTGCACATAATGTAATATATAGTAGAAGTGTTATTTTTAGATAAACTAATCCTTCTTTTGTTACATTGGAGCCAAAATAAAGTAAATAGGAAGACATGATTCAACTTCCTTCTACACCTAAGAAAGTTGAATCGAGGCCCCTGGATAGAAAAGAAGTTGAGAACTCATCTAGCTTTGAATCTTCAGAAGAGGTGAAAGAACCTCCAACTCAACTTGTTCATAAGTCTATAAGGCATAGAAAACCACTTGTAAGGTATTCACCTGATGATTGGAGATATGTTTTTTCTTTAAAAACTAACATCGATGAACCTAGATCTATAGAAGAGGTATTAGGTATGAAAGATGCAAAATCTTAGAAGATTGTTATAGATGAAGAAATGGGAGCTTTGACAAAAGAATGATACATGGGATCTTGTACCATTTCCTGAAGGATGTAAACTTGTTGGTTGCAAATGGGTGTTCAAGAAAAAGGTTAGTTTAGATGGAGGTATTGAGAAGTACAAAGCAAGGTTGGTTGCAAAATATTACTCTCAAGTTGAGGGTGTTGATTATGGTGAGATATTTTCTCCTGTTGCAAAAATGAAATCCATTAGATTTTTTCTTTCTATCTTTGTTGTTTATGATTTAGAGGTTGAGCGAATGGATGTGAAAATTGCTTTCCTTCATGGTAACTTGGGTGAGGATATTTATATGACATAGCCAGAGCACTATGTGGTGAAAGGTAAAAGTAAATTGGTTTACAAATTGAAGAAATCTTTGTATGGCCTAAAACAGAGCCCTAGGATGTGGTACCCGAAATTTGATACACATGTGTTCAGTTTGGGATTAGATTGTTCTAAATCAAATCATTGTGTTTATTATAAAATTGATGGTGATCATTTCCTATTTATTGCATTATATGTTAATGATATGTTATTTATTGGTAAAGTGAAATGTATGATTTATGAGCTGAAGTCTCAACTTGCAGTTAAATTTGAAATGAAAGATCTTGGTGTAGCTAAACACATTTTTGTGATGGAAATTAGAAGAGATAGAGTGAAAAGAAAGTTATGGCTTGGCCAAATTAAGTATGTCAATTCAATTTTATAGAAGTTTAACATGCAGGATTGTAGACCATTGTGTATTCCTTTTTTAGCTGGAACAAAGTTATCTATTTTAGATTTTCCAACATCCCCATCAGAGATAGAAGAGATGAGCAGAGTTCCTTACCAGAGTGTAGTTGGAAGTTTGATGTATGCTATGGTTTGTTCTAGACCAAACATTACCCAAGAAGTGGGAGTTCTTTCCAGATATATGTCTAATCCTAGTAGAGTTCATTGGGATGCTATTAAAAGAGTCTTTAGATATTTGCATAGTATCTCAAAGTATTCCTTGTGTTATCATATTAATTTGATTAAAGATGATATTTCCCTTGATATTCATGGTTATGTGAATTTAGAGTAGGCAAGTGATGTTGATAGCAAACTATCCACAAATGCTTATGTGTTTACTTTATTTGGTGGTGTAATTAGTTGGATGAGTAATCAATAGGCTGTGGTTACTTTACCCACTACTGAAGCTGAGTATATGGTAGCTACTCGTGCTTATAAAGAAGAAATTTGGCTTAAGATACCGTGTTCATATGTTGGAATAAAATAAGGTGTAGTGACAATTTATTGCGATAGTTAGAGTGTGATATGTCTAGCTAAGAACCTAACATTTCATGCCAGGACTAAGCACATTGATGTAGAATATCATTTTGTTAGAGATATGGTTGAAGATAGCAAGGTGAAGCTGGTTAAGGTAGAGAATTTGATGAATGTTGTTGATTCTTTAACTAACCATGTGAACAAAAAGAAGTTCAGATGGTGTTTGGAGTCTATGGGCCTTTTGGCCCTTAAAAATTAAGAGATGATGTTTATAATCCCTCTCATTTCTCTTGAAAGCTATTCAACAAGTGGGATTTGTTGGGAAAATGTGTCTCAACCTTGTAACTACATAAGGTTTACTGTTAATAGGTAAGTGTGTGTGGGGGGGGGGGTACCCCCTATGGGGTCTAGGGGTGTAATGTTAGGAAGATCTAACTTACCAATTATAACCCTTAATTTCCAAATTAATTTAATAAAATATTCATATGGGACAACATACATCAAAGAATAAGAGATTATTAAAACAAGGTTGTACCATTATTAGATTTAGCCATACTGGCTTACCCATGAATGATCACTCATCAATACGTGTAAATTCAAACATTGTAAAGAAAAATTTAAGGTTAAAGCAAGATCATAAATGCATCCACAAAGAAACCATAACACAAAGATTTCATGAGTGGAAAACCCTCACGGGGATGAAAAATCACTCGTAAAAGTGCCTTACTAGCTTAATAAAATTCTTTTCTAGCAGTGCCTTACAGGCTACAAATTCTCGATGGTCTTAAGATGCCTCACTAGCAATGATCATATGGTCTCACAGACCATTTACAACTTCAATACATGTCTAACAAGTAAAATCATTAGCTATAGAGGTTTACTTTGTTCCTTTACATAACATTTATCTGGATCTGTCATCCTTAGGATATAAGCATGCCAAATAATAACCCAACTATTTTACATACGGTTTACAAGATTTCATGTATTTCCCAATTTCTCTATAAGCAATCAACTCTTAAAGAGTTAAAGGATCTTGAGCTAAATGATACTCATAATTTATAATTCCTCACCATATAACTAACTCATGAGAGCACACATTTTCCAAGATACTCTATAGATGATGATACATTATGGATTTACCAAGACTCTAACGAAAGTAACTTCAATACACATAATAGATAACACCATTAAATAAGCAATTACAATAAATAAATAGGATTCCTTAATTATCATTCAAGGAATGTACTGTAAAATGCTTGTCTTAACACAAATTTGTAACTTGCCAAAGTTTACCATTTCACCAATAGAACATCACTTTATTTACAGTTTTACCATAATATTATTCATAGCCTTACATACATTCTGAAGGTAAAATACTTTATGTAGAAAAATAGTCACATTTAAAGGGAATAAAATTGTCATTAGTAAAAACGTACTTGTAGGAGTAATTTAGAAAATT
The DNA here is from genome assembly GCA_007258455.2 of Sequoia sempervirens. Lineage (NCBI taxonomy): Eukaryota > Viridiplantae > Streptophyta > Pinopsida > Cupressales > Cupressaceae > Sequoia > Sequoia sempervirens. Next base: position 744 of record VDFB02221641.1, on the reverse strand, counting down.
ATTTATTATGAGAAAATTGAGAGTAACTCCAATTACTAAATTAAAATAAAATATTTGCAATCACACTAAAACAAACAATTTTCAATTACAAAATATACATTACAAGAAAATAAGCAATTGTCAAATGGAATTAATGTAGGTAATTGTACACTCATGTATCTCTTTATATAATCAGCTATTTGTATTCACAAGTTCTTAGTAATGTAATTTAGAAATAAATCATTCTAGATAGCATGGTTAAATAAATTTGAAATAAAGAATCCTCTCTATCAACATTATATGCATTTTTATCAATTATATTTTGTACTTATATTATTTTAGTATACAAATATTTATATATATCCATATATATATAAATATTTATCTATAATTAAAAGTAGCTTACTCCCAATTTCAGAATGAAATCAATGCTTACATAGAAATTTATCGGCCTAACATGGGACTTTTGGTATTTCCCAGCCAGATTCAAATCTACTCTTTTCTGGTTTGATAGTTTATTTATTCTCCAATAAAAGTAAATAGATATTTATATCTAGTTTTATATAAAATTATATATATTTATTTATGTACATTACCCATAAATTATCAATCCAAGACAAAATATAGTTTCAGCATGGTTATCATTTTAAAAGAAAAAAATAGAATAACATGTTGTGGGTGTAATACTATATACAAACAGATACATCCACTAACACATTCATTTAAATGTGTAAACATTATGCTATAGATAAGAATACACAAACA
>VDFB02221640.1:0-17320 GCA_007258455.2 Sequoia sempervirens | reverse complement strand
GGGAGGGTGAGAGGGGATGGATAGGTAGAGAGGTAGTTCTTGACCTCAAGGGAGAGAGAGTCAGATAAAGGGATGGAGATAGTGTGAGAGAGAGGTCTAGAGTGTAAGGGATAACTAATGAGTGAGAGAGAGAGAGGGAAAGATGATACAACTTGCTAATTACTAAAATTTGACCTCTTGATTATTGATTGACATGTTGATTGTTGAAATTTGACTAAGTCTAAAAAATTATAAGATCTTCCAAAAACTAGAATTTACATTTTAACTCCTAGAGATCTTCCAAAAACATAGTTAGCGTTTAACTTAATCACCATTTATTTATGATTCATTAGTTGTAAAAAAAGTCAACATAGTGATTAGTTGATAATTTATCAAAAAAATATAATTAACAAACATGTGTTTTAGCTTATTAAAGATTTATAGAGTTCATTGTTCAACTTACAATAAGGTAAGTTGAAAAACATAGTGTTGTATTAAACCTAAGATAGTTTATTCTTTCCAAGATTATCATTTCTATATTGCACAAATGAGGGGCTACCCAATTGAGGACCATTTATATTGTGTACCAATTTTTTCCCTTATTTAAGATTATTCTAAATATATGGTTCCTTAAAACATGAAAATATAAGTTGTTTAGATCATTAATTGGACATTACTCTATTTGCCATTCTTAAAGGATGTCATATATATCACAATAGGGTGCCTAAATTTTAAAAGTATTGTTTTTCCTATTTAGTTGATTCGTATTTTCATGTCTCTTGTTGATTTTTGATTAAATAAATTGCAACAAGCACATGTTTGCAAACATCAAAGTTCTAAAATGCCAATCAAACTAAAAATAATGATACGATTATTAATTGTCAAATTTATGAAAAATACAAAGAATAAAGGAAAAAAGAATAATGCACTTGAACTTATTATCTTCAAAACTTTTTCCTTTCCAAAATGCTACCCCAATTGCACCTATTATTCTCTTCAAAAAAAAATAGTTGTAATTATCTTAAAAAATGATTGTCTTTGCATAAACACTTACAATTCACTTTCAAAAAGACTTGCAAACTATTGTTCAACTATTTTATTCATCTGTAAGCTTTGTTTTATGAAATTAAAGAGCATGGACTATCAAGAAAAATATATTTTAATTTGTGAGTGAGCCATACTCATATTGTTTATTAATGTAAAATAAAGAACTTTAGATGATAGATGTATCAAATAAGAACACACAATCAAAGCAGGGAAAGGTGGAAGCTATATCTAATAGCAAGCAATAACGTTCATTGACTTGATATTCAATATAGTTGATGCCATTCGTGCCTTTCTCTATTTTTTAATTCTAAATTGAATAACGAGTGAAAACGGATTTCTTCTTAAAAAAAAAAAAATTAAGTGAAAACGGATTTCTTCTTAAAAAAAAATTTGCTAATTATATCTTGAAAAATTGTGACAATATTTGACAAAATACTAATTATTGTTAGATGTTAGTATGACCATACATATGGGACATGTCAAAGCTAAAATTTCTCAAAAATACATCTAATATGAAATTTAACCTTCAACATAAATCTAGAAGAGATAAAAACATATAAAATAAATGTCTTAAACATGTCTATAAATGTATCTGCACACGTCTCTTCATAGTCCTGCTAGCACCCCCCTATTTTTTTGGGCAAAATTTGTGCATGTATTTCAATGTTTTCAAACCATTTTTTAATAACCACAAAAAAAGAGCCAAAATGTGTCATCGACCAATAGTGGGTCACTAAGTCATGTATTATTGGTACGCTGATGTGGCATCACATGATTGGTCAATTTGTGTACTTTATGAATTAAAGTGTTTTACAATTGAATATCAAGTGTAAATTTATTGACTCTTTTATTACCCAAAACTGAGTCCCAAGTTGTCATATTTTATACCCACGATATATCCTTGCCCACGATTGATTCTTCTCCCTTAATACATATAAAAAGAATATGTTAATCATACCCATATTTACATCTAATGTAGTGTAACCTTCACAAAGATGACATCCCTTTGAGTGTTAAAAAACCCCATTTGAGTGTGTATGTGAAATTATGTGAACATATTTGCGTCATATTCACATATGCAATCCGTGCGCATGTTTTTAGAGCTTCAATTCATCATCTTTGTCACGTTCAAAAGAAAATACATAATGATGAGTACATTGGACATGTACCAACTCAGTGTTGTTGTCTTGGTCCTAGGTGTCTAGCCATTCGTCGTCCAAATTGCCGGCCATACACTTCAATTTCATGTTCACACCCAAAATACTTACCTACTATCACAAAAACGATTTGGAAAAATACTTTGAAGAAGTATTTATTTTTAAATTAAAAGTCATTCTTATTGACTTGTACTTATTATTTATTTTTTAATAAATTTAATTATTTTACTTATATAATTTTATTTTCTAAAATATATTTTAATAAATATATATTTTTTAAGTTTTTGTCATCACTTTTTATTATTAAGAACAAAATTACAACATAATGTTTAAAGATAATATTTTCATAATTTATTGTAAATGTATTGAAGAGAAAAAAATTGTGTTAACTTTTTCCGAATTAATGTTTCATATCATCTTTAATGACATATTATTGTATTTATAATCCAAATGCGTACAAAGATAAAATTCAATTTTGAATAACAAGTTTTAACATCGATATTTATTCATGCCTTTATTTCTTTAAGATAAGATTTAGTTCTTATTTGGTGTGCTTACCTAATAAAATATAATGTATGATCCCAAATTTGTTAAAGTTTTGATGAAGCTTTTTTATTTTGAAAAAACAATAATAGCAAAACCTAAAAAATTGAGAGGTATGAATATCCTTGTTTTCCTTATGTTTTATAATTATAGCATTTAGTCTTGTCTTTCTATCCTTAATGTGATATTTATTTTTCATGTGTGTGCTTACTTAGTATTATATAGGGAGAGAGAATTATTGGTGAGAAGAGGTAGTAGTTATGTATTCTAATTTCACACATCTCAAAATCTTATTTGATGATTTTAGAATGATTCAAATTTTTATAGCAACTACAAAAAAATTACTTATAGTTGTGCATTAAATCATATTTTGTTCATATACCCATGCAATATCATATGATTTGTTGCTTTTAAATCTAATGAATACATTTCATTCAATTATTATTAATAATAAAAGTCAATACAAAAAACCTTGAAGTCATAAGTAATACTACTATATTATTAAATATAATAGGCTTCAAATCTAGGAATTCTATCTCAACTATTGAAAGAAGCTACTCTTAAACATCATTGAGTTTAGCATCAAAGTTCAATTTTGGCTAAAAAAATAAGATAAATATTATATAGGGAGAGAGAATTAGTGGTGAGAAGAGGTCGTAGTTGTAAAATTTTAATTTCACACCTCTCAAAATCATACTCAATGATTTAGAATGACTTAAATTTTTGTAGCAGTTTACTTAGCAAGCTTACCATTTAAATTTGAAGTTTCAAGGCCACATCGTCAAATATGATATTACATCAACATGTTTTAGTTGAGGTATCATTAAAGACTGCAAAAAAATTACTCACAGTTATACATTAAGTCATATATTTGTTGATAATGCTCATTTGATCAATTAAAATTACTTGACGACGATTTGTTGATAATGCTCATTTGTCACATTAAGTCATAGATTTGTTGATAATGCTCATTTGTCACATGCCCATATTTTTGTTGAAGTATCATTAAAGACTAAAAAAATAGACTCATAGTTGTGCATTAAGTCATATTTTGTTGGTAATGCCATGTGCTCAATTCCAATTTTTGTAGCACTTTACTTGGCAATTTCACCTTTTAAATTTAAAGTTTAAGGCCACAACATCAAATATGATGTCACATCAACATGTTTTTGTTGAAGTATTCATAGTTGTGCATTAAGTCACATTTTGTCAATATGTCCATGTGATCAATTTAAATTTTTGTAGCAACTTCACCATTTAAATTTAAAATTTCAAGGCCACATCATTAAATATGATGTCGCAACAACATCTTTTTTGTTGAAGTATCATTAAAGACCACAAAAAGGAAATACTTATAGTTGTGCATTAAGTCATATTTTGTTGGTGTGCCCATGTGATCAGTTAAATTTTTGTAGTAGTTTACTTGACAAGTTCCCCATTTAAATTTGAAGTTTCAAGGCCACATAATCAAATATGATGTCACATCAACATGTTTTTTTGAAGTATCATCAAAGATTGTAAAAAAAAATACTTATATTTATGCATTAAATCATATTTTATAAATAGACTCATAGTTATGCATTAAGTCATATTTTGTTATATGCCCATGTGATATCATATGATTTGTTGTTTTCCAAATCTATGAATACCTTTCATTCAATTATTAATAATACCAAAAATCAACACAAAAAACCTTGAAGTCATAACTAACAGTACTATAATAGAATAGTCTTCAAATTTTCGAATTTGATCTCAACTATGAAACAACCTACTCTTAAACAACATTGAGTTCAATACCAAGAATCAATTTTGACCAAAAAAGAGAATAAATATTTACCACTTTTTGATATGAATGAAGAAAAATAAAACAAATATTTATCATTTTCGACGTGGATGAATGTAAAATTGATATCCACCATAAAAAAAGATGATGTTGAAATAACAAAAATCAACACAAGAAATCTTGAAGTCGTAACTAAGAGTACTATAACATAATAATCTTCAAGACTTTGAATTCTATCGAAACAATATGCTCTTAAACATCATTGAGTTCAACATCAAGATCAATTTTGACCAAAAATAGAATAAATATTTACCACTTTTTGATACGAACGAAATAAAATAAAATAAATATTTATCACTTTGAATGTAGATGAACATAAAATTGGTATTGTCCATTCCACCATAGAAAAAGATGATGTTGAAATAACAACTTGATTCCAAATTCATTAAGATTTTAATCAAACTCACTTAAATTTTTTTTCCCTAAACAGATAACTCACAACTACCTCTCATTTTCACTCTCACCCACATGACATCAAAACTACTATCCTCCAAACCGTTAACCCACATCACCCTCTCATCCTCAGTTCAGTCTGTGCAACATGATGGTCAGAATTATTGGTCTGTCAATAATAGTGAGCCTCGAAATAATTTCCACCCCATGTTGGGGGACTTCACCTGGACAAAGTGGCAATCAACTTGTGGATGGAATCTAGGCCACCCATCATTTCAAACCTGATTATAACAATAAACAAGTCCTTTTCTGTACAGGTCGCCCAAACCTAATGAGAGCAAAAAGCCAATGATGAAATAATGTCGGAGCTGGGCTCAAGTCTTATGGCGTGGCAGGCTGCAGTGGCACCACCATGCAAGTGCTACCTCCACTCCTCCTCCTCCTCCTCCTCCTCCTCGTGTGAAAAAGGCAATGATTGTGGATCTGGGTGACTCATTCAATGTACTTTTCACTGTCTCCCTTCTCTGTTCTTGAGTGTGAAACGACGACAACCTAATCTTATTCCATACACTTTTCCTTGACGTCTGAAAATTCCATACTTTTTTTCACCTTAACGTCTGAATGCGCCTCTGGACCAATTATCGATGGGGGAAATCTTGAGGAATGGAAGCAACAGTACGCTGAAGCTCCAGATTCAGTAGGATCCGCCTGTAATGGCGGGCCCGAGGGCCCACCACAGGGCACCACAGTACCGGGTAACCTTTGCCGCCAGTGGCTCCACGGGAATGGTGAATTAATGAACTCGGGTTAAAAGCCCGTGTTACGCAACGTTTTTGCTCCGGTTCGCAGTGTCCGAGGACTGTCAAATCAGATTCGGAACCCACCCCGAGTTGTACAGCGCCTGGGTATTAATGACTGAATAATACTTTACTGTTAACATCCAGGACGATGAGCTGGCGTGATGTGAATGTTTACGTCCAGGTTGCGATAAAATAGATTTGACATTGGACACAGTATTCGGGGTGGAGCAGAGCCCAGGCACGTTCCCGGTTAAGGAACCGGCGGCAGCTTTCACGAGGAGTATCGGGTGGAGCAGAGCAGAGGGCCCTCGGGACCCAGCAATTGCGTGTTGTGCTGGGAGGGCGGCGACCTGAAAGGGCGGTTGCAGGTGTTCCGGGGAGGCGTCCAATCGAAGGGTTTTGGTAGCAGAGAATCATAGTAATTCTTAAAATAAGAGATAATAATACATCGAGATATAGGTTATAGGCGTTGGCAATTGGGTGATTGTGAAGGCCCATAGCCAGCATTATCAACTTCGTTGTCTTAGTCTGCTTTCTTTCTTGGATTATCTGAAAAGTTTTTTAAGATGTAGGTATTTTGAAGATTTCAATTTTAGTAGATAGGTCGGTATAGCGAATTTGACACACTTTTAGTTTCTAAATGGTATGTTGGATTTTGATAAATTTTTTGGATTTTTTGTATGCGACGTAAGAGTTTATAGATATTGTTTTGGTTTTTGGGTAGTTACGATGAACACAAGAGAATTTGCTATGTACACAAAAGTCAAAAAGTGGTCATTTCAAGTTGACATCCAATACATATTCTTTAGGCCCCAATAACCATTCACTTTGCCCACTACAAAATTTGCACAATTGATCCAATTTGCACAAATTGCCTAGTAATAGTGGAGTATTGGTACTAATAAAGTAGCACAACTCCTCCAATAAAGTACTTTTAAAAAGTAACTACTAGGTATAAAGTGGACAACTATTGGTACATTTGGAATATTTTAGTGGGCTTTTAATTAGCATGTATCAATGTATCAATGAAGGTAATTGGAACATGGGCGGTAACTAGGGTCTTTCCCTAAAGTGATTAATAATTATTATGTAAAATTTAAGTATTATTATTGTATGTGAATTAGAATCAAAGTATTTTATTTTGGTTTGTATTAGATTGATTCTGAGTTCTAGATTTAGTTTGTAGTTGTGAAATTATTATATATTTATGAATTTACTTTCTTATGTTCTTCAAATACTATTATGTGGATTTTCAAATAATTTCACATAAAAGAATATTCTATGATTATGTCCCAAGAGAATTTGCAATGAATACCCATCAATCTTTGGCTCTTAGTCTAAAAGGTTTTGGCCTAAAGGCTTGTACTCCTATGTTGGGTAGCTAAAAGTTCTTCGTGGATGATATAAACTCCTCCAACAAAGAGAAAAATAAATAAATCTATTATGTGAATTTTCAAATAAATAAACTTCTAGATAATGATATTCTATGCCACATTGAAGGTCTTTTTGTCAAGTTAGTGGTATTCAAAAATATTTTTTCAAACATGCATATGAATTTTAAAAAAATAGACAATAGTTGACATCAAATGAAAACTATCAAGTTCTGGTACGTTTGACTTTAAAATGTTATTACAAGGAAACTATACATCAATTTTCTTTAAAAAAATTCACGCACTAGATATTGAAGTTATCTACTTGGGAAAAAAAATCAAGGGAAAATAAAATTGTTTTCTATTTTTTTCTTGGCACCAACTCAATGCCACTTTTTTTTTTTATAATTTTCAACAATTCAAATTTTGCTCTTAAATTTATATAAAAATATTAAAACATTTTTTTAAAAATTTAGAAATTATAGGAATAAACTTCATCAAAATTTATATATTTCATTAGTTTACATCATTTTGGAATTCAAAACAAAAAGACCACTTTTACGCAGTCGAAGTTGAAATTTTTTGTTTGTGTTGGTCGATTCCTTTATAAAGTGTGACACAAGTTTGTACTTTTACCCATAGGTATATTGTGACACCTATATGGATACACTATTTAATTGGTATAGTTTGTAGCAAGGTAATTATTCAAGCCTTGTAGTACCAATTATTTTAGCACCTTAGGTAAACCCCCTTGGTCTTATAGAACTAAAATTGAAGGAGGTTTTACTCACCACAATAATTGGTGTTAAGTTGCCTAGACTGAACATAGGTTTTGTGATACTCTTCCCAAATTTTACACCCTTGGAAGTTGAGAGAATATCTAACTTTATGTATTTTGGGTTCACAACTCAAATCACCAATAGGAGTTGATAGGCCAAACATATTCCAAATCATACTCTCTTATTCTCATTAGCTTATTGGTAGAGTTAGCTTATACCATAATTGTACGATCTAGTGACTTAATTCATGATGTATCCTATATTTTCATAAAGTTAGAAAATGCTTTGTTGATCATATACACATGCTATATTTCTTGTACATGTATATGTAAAGTTAAGCGGATTCACTTACTAGGGAATAGTACTATTTTTATCTTTGTATGCATATGTAATAAATTTTTCATTTTTTCATTTATAGGTTTTAGAATTCTAGCTATAGCCAACACTAACATGAAACTTATAATTGACATATCTTAGAGTTCATAGTGCATTGTGTATGGTTTTTAGGGCCTTGAGTTTATTCTTTCACTTTAAAATTATGATACCTTGAAGACATCAAGGAACAATCCCTTGGCCTAGTAGATACTAAATAAGGAGTTGTCCACATTTATCACTTATTCTATTGTTGTCCCTACCTAATCATATGTTATAAGTTATCCACCTCAAGTTGGCATCCCTAAGATTTTAGGTATATTTAATATTTATAAAATTGGGGTTTCACAACTTTGAGAGCCAATAAAATATGCATATTTTATCACTCCACCATGCAATGAACTACCATGACCATCAACTATTAAACTTATATTTGTATGATAATTTTTAGTATTTAACATATTTGAGGAGTGGACACTAGAATGTCCACTAGATCTCATTATTCAATCTCTAACTTTTAGCCTAGATAATTGTACATCTCTTGGGGTGTGAACTCTCATGAAAATGTGCTCGACTCATATTGATAGATGAATAATGTACCACACATCTACTAGTGTACTAGTAATATCTCCAATAGCTAATTTGAATAGCAACACATCATGCTTCTACCTCTTTATTAACACCATCAATAGATACAAACTATATGACATATCTAGTCATATTAAAACCTAATATAATGCAAATAGATGATTATCTCTACAGTTGTAATACCATGTATCTAACAAATCCAATGGACTGAATTGTGTTGTCTCTCTCTCAACTTTATAACTATCTACAATAATACAAAATATAATTTTTATTATTCACTCAATCAAAATAATAAAACAAATTCTCAAATTTTTCTATCTTGAAACATATTAAACATTATCAAAATTTCAAATTTAATTTAGAAGTTCCCTAGAATGCCACCACAACTCATAGAACACTACCATTATTCTCAAGTATCTATCACAAAACCTAGTATGGTACCAAAAATAACCAAAAACTAATACAAATTTGACAAGATGTTATTATAAATGAATGGATGTTATCTCAAATGAATATACAAATCTAATATTAATCATAAAAATATGCATGCATTTGATCAAGAGTGTACTAAAAGAACTTACCATACAAATGGGCTACCCAACTACCACTTGAGCTTGTAAAATGTCAAGTCTCTGGGGGGCATGAATGCTCATATTTGAGAAATTTTGGCTTATTTTTATCTACTATTTTATAATTCAATATGGTAATAATAAAATAGTAAATTTAAAAAATTCAAATATTATTTATATTTTTTCAAAAATTTGATTTTTTAAATTTCCATTAAATTTCAATATCTTTTCTTCCTAACTCTTTCAAAGAACTCATGGTATCTAGTACATCATAGCTCCCTTTTTAAGTATTCTTATTCCCTTTTTAACTCTTTCTCTTCACATGTAATTAACTTATTTTCATTAAATGTGATACTTCTTCTCTAGGATCATCCAATTCTTCTATTTTGGGGTATAATATCATTTATTGATCCTTTTCGCTATCTCTTGATATTTTGTGTTTCTTTCTTCCTAACAATTTTAAAAGACATACACTCCCTATCTTCTTGTTGAATTACTTGTTTGATACAATATAATCATTTCCACACATATAGATCAATTGTTTCTATCTATTAGATCATAAAACCTTATATTATGTCTTACATCATATTTAAATCCTCAATCCATATGTCATTATACCTTATTTTCATCCCTAAACTAGTTGTTCTATTTACTATTAATTTGGTCATATCCCATGTTTGTTCATTAACATTTATCTCTTATCTAATTACTAATGTTGTATATTAAATATTTTATTTGTACATTGATAATACTTCTCTTTCTACAATTGACATTATGATTTCTAGTGATGATTTTCTAATTTTTTCAATTTTTTTATTAGGATTTTTATGACTTTTATAATAGATATCGACTACTCCCTTCTATTTAGTTTTTTTATGTTATTACTTCACATGAAAATTGCTAAGAATTACACTACTTTTTTATCTTAATGTATCCTTCATTCTCATAAAATGATCTATTTCAACATTTATTTTCTTTAGTTACTTTAGGTGGACTATATCACCTAGTGACAAGAAGCCTACTAAAATTGAAATAAAATATAGAGATAAAAATTGTATTCTTCAAAAGTTACACTATATGTACTATGAATTTCTTAGTGACAATTCCTTTAGCATTTTATATAAAGTACCCACTTAGTCTACTTCCTAAGTCTATAACCTTCATCAATGAATTTTTTTCACTTTAACTTTATTTCTAGCCTATCATATGATTTTATCAACATATCTATGCTTGAAGTTAGCCAAAATTGAAGATATGTCCCCATATTTACTGTAGTATCTTTATACTTAAAAAATATGTGCACACACAAAAAATTAATCCATGTTTCTTTTATTATTTTTGTCAGTAGATCTTTTTGTGGCTATTATTGAGCACAACATAAACAACATTCTATTATCATTGATTTATATGAGTACAAATTTTTTCTTCTAAGAGATCAAAAATATATTGTATTTAAAAATGACATGAATATTTAAAAAATATTCTTAAAGCTTGTTTGGAATTATTTTGTTATACAAGTCTCATTCCTTACAAAGAATCTATTTCATGTACTTTATAATACCATTTTCACACAAGCAATGTATAGACTAAGTTGCACTCTCTATTCAATATCATTTATGTATCGTGTTGTATTATCAATTATAATTTTTAGATTTCATTTTTTGTTTTCTTATCTTCCCTCCTCAATTTGCAAGAACTTTCCACATTACACATAATTTTAAAGGTATGTTAATACTAGTTCTATTCTGTACAGCTATACGCAATAATTGATGGTTTATTTTTTCTTCAATGGAATGATAGGATCAATGGACATTTGTTGCATATTAGGGAGAAAATGAGCAAACAATATATCCATATTGCTAAAATATATAGATTTCAAAAAAATGTATGCATTCCATGATTGTTTATTTCTTTCATTTTTATTTCGACATGCCTACTCATGTTTCAATTGCATCAACATCTACATATCTTAATCTTTATAAATTAAGAAAACAACTTGATTGATACCAAGGAAGTTGATAGTTTTTATTTGCCTATAAGAGGTCCCATTTTATGCTTTGACACAATCCTCTACTTAACAAACATGTATAACTGAATCAATTTTATTTCAAGAGGTCAAACTAGCCCTAAAAAAGCTACATAGAAAAAAAAAAAAAACCATATTTAAAAATTTCATACTAATCCTACTAAAATTGTACCAATTAAATTAGGCCATGTGATATAACCTAATCCAAGACATAAACACAATTATATTCTAAATATCAAAAATTAAAAAATAAATATATAAAAAATCCTAATCATTATTCTATTACCAAATCCAACTTCAACTTTTAATCACAACATACCAACTTCACATAAAAACAATAATTCTAGTAAACTCTTTACTCCCTTTCAATCATTTCCTTTACTTAAATCTAAAACTTTTATTTCAATCTCAAACTCTATTAAATCTAAGTTAAATTGATTAACATTAAAGTCTAAATGTATTATCAGAGGGAAATAAAAGCAATTTATTTCTTTACAAGCGTGTCCACCTAACTTTTGAAATTCAGTCATTCCACTTAAAACAATCAATAATTTTGGGGTGGCTAAGAAAAAACATTTATTTTCTCTCCACCTTTAGAAAGCACAATGTTATGATCAATTTATTATAAAAGCATATTTAAGATATTTTTGGTATAGTAGGACAATTAAAAAAATCTATGTGCACTTATTATAATGAATGACATATTAAATTGGTAAAATCAATTTGGCATGATTGAGGATCCAAACTTTAGCACAATATCTATAGGGTATGAAAAAGACCTACATAATATAAAACTTATGGGTAAGAATCATTTCTTTTAAATATAAAAGAGGCTTTAAATACTATATTTGGGTTATGGTTTAGTTGGTTAGGTGATTTTTGCTGTTATAGTCAAAAGATTTGATTTCTCTTTATAAAAGAGCTACCAACAAATATGGCCAATAGATATTCGATATATGCATTTAACACTCATAAAGTAAGTTTAAATATTATTACATATTATTGAGTTGTAATAGTGAATATTGCATCTCAATGTTTTTTTATTAAATTAAATCTATTTTTTATGTGTTGATTAGTGTATAAAATTATATCATTTTATATGGAAGTTGGTAAGTTTTTTATTTTAAATATATTATATCTTCATATAATCTTAGAGTTTGAATTGTTAGTATAGATTTTTCTTATACTTTTATTTAAGCTTGCTTATGTTAATAAAGTGAGTATAATTGTTAGTGGACTGTGAGACACCACTATATTCCACGAGAGTTTGATTTTCTTATTTTTAGAGTCTTGTGGTTTATTCATTCCCTTAGTTGTATTTTCCACCTCCTCCTAATAACTTAGCCCCCCCTCTCTCTTGAGAGCTTGTTTTGATGCATTTTTACTTCATGTAGCTTTATACTTTTGTTCTCTCTTAATACTATTTTGCTTCTTGAGCATTTGTATTACTCTCTTGGGAACTTTTGTAATGCTATTTTTATTTCTTGAATCATTTTTATTTACATATTTATAGTATCATTTTCCTCCACTAATTTTTAGATTTTCATCTACTTTGTAAATTCTAAAATGGACAAGTTCTCTTCTAAATCTACTATTCCTTTCCCTAGTTCAGATATGTAGGTGTGGAATTGACTTAAAGCTAGCACTTTTACACATGTAGATTTGAAGTTTTAACATTTAGATTCAAATTTCTTAAATTAGGCCCATTTTCCCCTCTTACTAACTATTATGAGCCAACTAAAGTGAAAATTATTTCAAATTACACACTAGGTAGTGTATTTAAGGACTAAACCCAATCCATTTAAATCATCTAGATAATTGTCTAGGAATTTAGAGAACATGTCAAACAATGAAAAATCATCTTTATTTATATATCGCTTGCTAGGTTTGGCAACTAAATCATCATCAAAGAATTAGTCCATTAAGGGGTTTGACAAAGGGAGAATCCCTCTACTTATAAGATCTTCAATGGTGTTTATAAACACTACCAATCAATTATTATAGGTCACAAAAATAGAAGAGAACAAATTATTAAAGTTTAGATACATGACATGATGTCCATTTCGATGTCTATATTCAATTTTACACTCATTGAGATCACTTTCACACTTATACAAGTAAAATAACTACTCTCCAATCTTGTCTTAGCTTTGATCCACTTGTCTAAAAACCCTACATTCTTAATATAAAAAAGTATCTTGGTGATAAATAATGTAATCAAAATCTACATCAAATTCATAGCTAAGTGCATCTTGAGTATATTATTTAATGTCTATATTAAGTAGATAATTCAATGCATTGTTAGCTATTAGTCCCAACTCTTTATCTCATGGTTTATTATTGTTTAATTATTTTCTCTACATAAATTGTAGTGAGAGTGTGTATGTCTATTACATAAAATGGTTAACTTGGCATTCCTACATGACCTAGAATTTTCCCCATAGGGTTTATCTTTCTTCCATCAAGGTTTTTAGATCTAATTTTTTATTATTATTGCTCATATAAAATATTTTTAGGGTTTCAATCCATCCTTATTATGTATTATTGACTTATCCTTACAAGGGTTTTGTATTTTATTGAAGGAACACAAAGACCACTGAGAGGGGGGGTGAATTAGTGGGCTACAAATTTTAACTTTCTAAGCAATGTGTCAGTAAACACTAAAAGCATAAACTAGGAGCAAAAGAGAGGCAACACAACCAAACACACAAAATGCATCCCACAACACAAGATGTACAAGGAAAAACCCAAGATGGGAATAAACCTTGGTGAGAATAGCTACTGGAGACTACTACTCCAATCTAGCCTCACAATGAAAATGTTTTTGGTTACAAAGTATGGGCACCAACCCAATGGAACACCAATTCCAAGTTTATGAGCACCAACTCAAAGGAGCTTCCACCCCTAATCTAAGCACCCACTCAGATGATTATACAATGAGAGATTTTTTATTACAAATTCAATATCATGTTACAAATGAAGTTTTGTAACTCAAATAGATTTATGCACTTATGTTAACTTGTTGTCCTCAAACAACTTTTAGTCTTCTATCACCAACTAACTGTTGCAAGTATTCTTGCACTCACTGTGCAAGACTCTATAATCTGCATCTACACAAAAAGTCTATGCAAAACTAACATATTCCTTCTCACACTTCTGCAACAAATGAAAACATTCTACACTCAGAAATATGCATACTCTATTTTTACAGAGTCATCTAATCTCTTTTCACACCACTCTACTCTCCACTCACACACACACACACATGAGTAGTCCAACAAATGAATAACAACCTTTGTTATAAATCACTCTTGTAGAACCACGAAATTCTATAGCCCTAAACAAATATTCAAATATTTTTGAAAGTTTCTATCAATAACTTACTAACTTTTTTGTATCAGTTTTCTACAAATATCTAATATATTCCTGTAGCAGTATGCCTATTGATTTGAGACATCATATCTCAGTCATCACAACTTCTGAATCCACCCTAACATTCTTTATCAATCTACAATGATTGTAAAAGATAAAAAACCTATATCTTATCTTTCCTCTGTTCTTCCATCTATAACAAATAATTTTATCTAGGGCATCCCTTGAAACCAAAAAGATTTTAATATACAACACTGCTATAGAAGGAAACTTTATCGCGAAGTAAAGAATGAATAAAATTTGATATGCATCAAAGGTTTTCTTTTCCCAAACAAAACTGATATCAAATCTGTGATAAATGGAAAACCTAATCTAGGGCGTCTACAAGATGTATGAAATCTAGACAAAGATATTTTAAAATATTTTCGTTCAATTACTGCTACAGAAGCTTTGCCGCCAAGTAAGGAATAAAATCAAATTTCATTCGAACCATAATATTTGAAGACAAGGGAAATGATTATAAAATCTAGTGAAAATTTGATATAACCTCCTTGCCAAGTGAGGTGTCGACTTAGGGTTTAAACTTCCCTTCCTTGTATAATTTGAAAAAAGACTTCGACATAGGGTTAATTCAACTGCATATTATCTTGTAGATGACAATGACATAACTGAACCAATCACCTTCAGCTACGCCAAACAGAACTCTGCACATCCATAAACCCTGCAAAAAAAACAATGAGTTAATCGGCCAAATCTCCACATAAACACTAAGTCGTCATTAGTCCATAGACTATTTGCCACGTGTATGCCATGTCAATATTCTCTAAAGTTGTCTTTTTGCATATTTAAATGTTGACTAGCATTGAATTTGATTTAAGTTGTTAAGTCTTTGCCGTTGTGAAGCTCCTGTTGCTATGCAATCAACTTCCTGTCGCATGAACTACACACTACTGTAGCTGCAAACCGCGAGGTTTCTGTAGCTATGCATACAAACCATTGTGTACCATGAGTTGACATCAATGGTAATCTAATTCCAATCGAAAAAACTCAATGCCAACAATCTCCCCCATTGGCATTGATTTCAACCAATTGGCCTGCTCCCCCTCAACAGATAATCCCATGATAATCTCTCCCCCTTTGAAAAAAATGGAAAAGGGTGCCGTAAAGACCATTTTCAAATCGAATATCACTATATTGTCATAACTTTGCACCTATAGCAACAGGAAAAAAAATTGAATAGACATTGACTGAACATTACTACTTTCAATGTAACTCCCCCTTGCATGAACATAAGAAGATTCAAATCTACACGAATCAAATAGAAAGGAATTTTCCAGTATGAAGGACAATAAGAAGCCTCAACAATAACCATGGACATCAGAAACGTATAGATGTATGACATGAACAATAACCATCTCGCCTTGAAGAACTATCTCCTCTTGACCTTCAAACTTAACACTTCTACTCCCTTGGAGTAGAACAAACTCAGGGATGCAAGATGAAATATAATAAGCTCCCCCTGAATCATAAACTTCATTATCCAACTAAGTGTTAGAAGAGGGAGATACAACTCCCAATCTCCTTCTCAAGTACTCAAATGTCTCTTTGGGCAATGGTTTGGTAAGGATATCAACTATTTTCTCACCAGTATTCACATATTCAAGTTGAACTTCTTTTTCACTCTTGATGGCCTCATTGTAATTCTTTAGTTATATTTTAGTTAGAAGACATAAGTTGACTTGACCATCATTTTCAGCAAGTCTTCTTCTAGTTTGCACACCATTGTCCTTGCTTCCTATAATCTGATCTTCAAGGTGGCACTTCTGAACATACTTGCTAGGGGGTTTTTATGGAGGTTTTTCAGCTACTTCTTCTTCATTTCTGATTTCTCTTCACCTTCATTATGATGTTCTTCAATCTGATTTTCTAATTTTTACCTTGATTGTTGTAGATATTCATCTATTCTCACATGTACACACTCAACTATTCTCTTGAGGCATTTGTTGAAACATTTATATGCCTTACTATGAGTTGAGTATCCTAAGAATATTCCATTATCACATCTTGCATCAAAAATACCAAGCCCATCATCATCTTTCTTAATGAAACACTTACTACAAAAACTTTGAAATATTTGACAGAAGGTTTCTTACCGTACCATAGCTCATAAGGTGTTCTTTTATTGTGTACTCTTAGCTGGGTTCTATTTAGTGTGCATATTTTTGTATGAACAACCTCTTTCCAATAAACATCTGGTAGGTTTGACTCATTAAGCATAGTTCTTTCCATTTATTTTACACTCCTATTCTTCCTCTCAACAACTCCATTTTGTTGAGGTGTTCGAGCAGCAAAATATTGTCTTTTAATCCCATGTTGTTCACAATAGTCTTCAAATTGATTTGATGTAAATTCTCCACCACCATATGATCTTAAACATTTCAAATTGAAACCACTTTATTTCTCAACCATTTTTTTGAATACC
>VDFB02221638.1:0-10113 GCA_007258455.2 Sequoia sempervirens | reverse complement strand
TTTGTAGACATATATCTAAACCAAAGCAAAAAAAAACAATTCACATATTTTAAGACATACAAAATCAAACCCTAAACCTGCAACACTTTAAACGATGAACAATGAACATCTATATGACCCATAACGGATTTATATCATGAATTTTATCATTGAATTTTATATAAGCATTATATGTAATTTTAATGATTCCTTTTATAAATCTTGAAAATTTATAACTAAATACAATAACATTATTAAATATTAGTAATATTCCTAAATACAATAGCATTGTTAAATATAAGTAATATTCATTAAAATTTAATGAATATAAATAATATGTTATTGAATAAATGTCATTAAATATACGTAGTATGTTATTAAATATGTATTTTACTAAACATAATTAATTATTACTAAATATTAAATATAAATATTAATTTTTAAAATACAAATAGTTTAATTAAATAATTATTACTTAATATATAAAAATCAAATAGAAAAGATACGACATTTCTATTTTTTATTAGTTTTATCCGTTAGCTTACTCTTCGCTGTAAACTGGATATAAAGAGCTGCACTGATCCTATTCTTTGTAAGGAACGAATGTGGGACTAAAATTACAACCCGACGTCGGCGCAATCCTTCAAAGTTCAGTGAAACGGAAATCGCAAACTGGTACGGAAATGGAACATCAAATCTTAACTGCAGACGACATTTGAAAAGCTCAGGTTAAGGAAAATGGAAAAGCATGGGTTAAGAGGGCCCCACATGGACCTGGCCACCTAAGCAGTCAACTGCTTAGAGTGTGCCGGTTAAGCCGGCCCGGAAAGAAGCGGTTCAAAAGACTTCCACAAAGGACTTCGATCCACATGCCAGTCGGTCATGATACAGACGTCAGTGATACTTTACATCCATTCATTACATCAGTCCAGCAATCTGCTTTGCAGACATCAGTTGGACCCAATCAATCAAATTACATTCCCTGGACCACTCTGCCACCAACACCAAATGGCGGCCAAAACACATCGACGACCCTAATTCAATGTGGACCCATCCATAGATGGAGGAAAGCAACAATAAAAATCCAATATGAATAGAAAAAAAACAGGTGAAATGCCATGCTTGAACAAGTGTCTGATCCATATAACTGACCCCATTAAAGTTCTCCTCGAAAATTGTCTATCACCAGAGTGAACTACGCAAGCGGAGACCCCAAAGTGTGTAAATACGTGTCCATGGCTATGGAGATAATCATTGCCCTTACAACCTCCAACAAACATTTTGCAATGACCCACTCTTGTCCACTGAACGGGCCAATGTCATCACACTTCCTTCGACATATTTATCAATGTGTTGATCTTCAAAACTCCAATGTCCAACTTGACATCATGCCAAGAATCATAATTCCTGCTAGTTAGGTGATCTTAATTTTCATCTACATCATCATACTTAAGAATCTTGAATTGATAACATCTTGTTTGGATTTGGATTTCTCTCACTATTCGTAGAATTTCCTACTCTGGTCATATTGAACTTGTTTAGCTCCACAAATACCAATTTCTTTGTCAGGGAAGTAGTTTATATTTTTATGGTTTCTCTCAAGTCATATCTGAACTGAAGATGGATCAGTTATCAAGCGGGTCAGTAACTTAGTGATGGAGCACTCAAACACAAATGAAAGGTCCTAAGTTTGACTCTTAGTTGATCTATAAAAAGTTTAACATAGTATCAGAACCTAGATCAACAGAACCAAACCAAACTAAGATACATGAACACTTATAATACGACTCAAAGATAGATATTGAAAAATGAATCATATTTGAACTAAAATAGATTGATTACTTAGAAAGCAGACAACTCTATTGTAAAATAAAACATCATTAAATGAGAAATCTTAACTTTGACTCTTAACTGATTTATAAAAAAATTATCCCTCCAACCAAACTTTCCCTCATTTCACTCGAAAAATTAGCGACATCACGAAGAATCCCAGTGCCAATAGACCTGACTGACCTGTTTTGGTCATTAGCACCAAGTCATCGGGGCAGTGGCCGTTCGAGATCGGTCTTTGCTCTCTTACCAAGCAACATTACAAGCTCGTTGTTTCATGTCTTAAAAAGTTGGCATGTGGGGTCTTGTCTCATCAAGGCCAACTCCTCTTCGTCCATTAACTGCCCATCGTACTGAGCTATGAATCACTGTAGTCATTCGTTTCGTACATGCAGCTGTGGGTCGTCCACCAGGTCCTCTGGATCACCTATTTGTTCAATATTCTTTGATTGAAGAGTCAGCATGTTCTCCTACAAAACTGATAGTCATCCTCGTTTTTCCCAGCATCCCTCTCCTCCTGAACAGGAATGCTTTCACGACCAGTTCCTTTATCATTGCCACGGGGATAATCTATATCATGAGCTAAAAACTAGACCTCATCTTCTACAGGATGTTTAACGTATCCAAGAACCCCCCTCCCCATATTCATCTAAATCCCATTACTCATTTGGATGGTCAATGGATTCAGTTAAGCCATCCCCAATAGTAGCACGACCAGAAACAAGTTCCAAAGCATTATCAACAATGCTTTGACTTACAGACAATCGATTAGTTCCCGTTAGTATTCAATTATAAAGTACATGCACATATTCTATCTATCTGGTATGCAACATTTGACCTTCTCAAACGCATCAAAAACTCACAATTTATACCGCATTCATCTTTAAATGCACATACATAAATCTACTGGAAACGACCAAAATCTACTCAATTGTAGGTTGACGACCAACCCACCACCTCTTTCAGTGGGTAATTAATCATTTTCAGAAGGATATAATCAAACCATTCAAAGAGCATGGATTACGTGCACCCCTCCCCAAGAAACCTCTAGGAAATAATAATAATATAACTTCAAAGGGATGTAGATCCACCATGGAAAATGCTTTCATAAGAAGTTATATATTGAAGATCTATTGATTGAGAAAAGGTCCTAAGTTCATTTATAGAAATCAATCATAAAGGGATGTAGACCTACCATATAAATGTTTTTATAACAATATCATATAAATGTTTTTATAACAAGATCTATTGATTGAAAAAAAGTCCTCAATTCATTTATAAAAATCAATCACAAAGGCATGTAGACCCACCATATAAATGTTTTTATAACAAAATCTATTGATTGAGAAAAGGCCCTCAACTCATTCATAGACAATGAGTAGTTTAAATAATACATGTTATCTTATTAGATGTGCTTATCATTCACATTTAATTTGTAATTTGCCGAATATTTATAGATTCTAATATATTAATCAATGTTTTATAGATTTTCCAAAGCTAATTAAGGAATCACGTATGGATTTAAAGGATTATCACTTGTACTATTTTTTTAAATCTTTTGTTTCATTAAAATAATATGAATGGGTTTGAACCATTTAATCTAGTTTTTATATATAACTTCATCAAAAAATCGAGTCATCTTTTTGCACCTAAATTTTGGAAGATTGACGAAGAGAAGACCAATCAATATATAGATCATCTGAACTAGTCAACATGGCACTTGTACTTTGGTATAGAATATATCCACTTAATAGAAATATGATCCAAAGACTTATGAAATGTTACAAAGGTAGAGCATGATCAAACTTCACGAACTAGTTGTGTTCAAGTCACTAAGAGCCCCCTAAAGACCAAACCTAAATTCTAATCTTGTGAAGAATTAAAAAGAGAAAAGAAAATGCATGATCAATATTACAAATGAAGACCAGCATTACAACATTATTCATGAGCAAATTTGGAGCTC
Source organism: Sequoia sempervirens (assembly GCA_007258455.2). Lineage (NCBI taxonomy): Eukaryota > Viridiplantae > Streptophyta > Pinopsida > Cupressales > Cupressaceae > Sequoia > Sequoia sempervirens. The sequence goes on along the minus strand of VDFB02221638.1, from coordinate 6,341 downwards.
ATACACATAGAACATGGAAAATTTTGTTTTATTTAAATGATATGAATAGGATTGAACCAATTAATATAGTTCTTATGAATAATTTAGTAGGCAACCAAGTCACCTCTCTGCAACTATTTGTTGAAGATGAACGAAGACAATACCGATCAATATATATCATCCAAAATAGTCAACATGGCACTTGTACTTTGGTATATAATATATCTGCTTAATAAAAATAGGATCCAAAGACTTATGAAATATGATAGAGGCAAAGTGCAATCAAAATTCATGAACTATTCATGTACAAGTCACTAAGAACCACTTAAGACCAAACCTAAATTCTAATCTTGTGAAGATTAAAAATTAAAAAATAAATACATGATTAATATTTACAAATAGATACTAAGAATATAACATTAATTGTGAACAAAATTGATGCCCATAGTCATAGAACATGGAAAACACGCCCTAAACCAAAAATCAACACAATTTTAACATAATAAAGATCATGTCAATATTGGCTTTAATTGAATATGCATGTCACCTGTAAGTATGAAGAGAGTCCATAAGATGGAAACTAAAATAAGAATAGGACAAATACAACACCATATATAAAATGGTGCAAAGTAACACAAAACCACCAACACATATATACCAATGAACCACTAAAAAATAAACCATAAGAGCTGAAAATTTAAGGGAAGATCATTGTACAAATATAAAGTAGCTCAATGTCACATGTTGAATGTTGATCAAGTCACATATCCTCCTCTTCAATTAATTCTTATGGCCCAAAGTCATATATGAAAACAAAATATCCAGGTTTAACCCTATCGAATACTCTAATTTTTTCATGAGATTTTGTATATACTATTCAACTAAATAATTGTGTATGCCCATGCCTAAGTGATATGATTCATCTTTATTGAATCTTGTATACTTGTTGCTTTTATATGAGTCCACGCTATATAGTCCAATCTTATGTGTGTTGATCGCTAATCTTTAAAATAATATTTATCTCAAAGTCATTCCTTATCTAAAAATAGTCAAGGTGGCTTTCATGATCAACTATTTGCAACATTTGAAAGGTGTGTAAGATGATCAAAATGATCTTAGCCATTAAATTTTTAAATTATGTTTGTGTTTTCATTCGTTGTTTTTCCTATGCATATCATTTTAGATTGTTTTCCACTGCATAGGGTTTTGTAATATTTTACCTATTCAAATGTTCTATGTGTGCCTACATAGTTTTTTGTCAAAAAAATCCCTTTAAACTTTATGTTTTGCATTCCTCAAATGTTCAAGTCCCTACATTCTACAGTATTTGGTCTCAAGTCAAAGAGAAACTTATAAAACTGATTCTTCAAAGAGAGGGTGGAATCAAGGAAGGAATAAAACACGTCAATTGAAAAATATGCACCATTGCAACAATGCCACCAAAGTAATATCATAGTTTATAATTGATAGATTTTTTAAGAGTAACTTTCTTACAGAATATATGATTGAGTGAAAACTGAACGGGCTTTAGTAATGAAGTTAAAGATGTTTAAAATTGAAGAGAAAAGTACTTCTCTATATAAAATTAATGTTGTGTGAATTTTTATTTATTAAATAAAGTTGAATTACAATGTTTATAATTTTGAAGGTTAAAAACAATAAAAATTTAGAAACATGTGAATAATCTTAATATATTTTTATCTAATATTCTATAATACTTCATCATTTTGAAAACAATTCTAATATATTTATTAAAATATTTTTTACCTTGTACAAAATTCTAATATAAATAATTATAATCCTTATTTTTCAAATTGTAAATAATCTATATTTTAAGATTGATAATTTCAAAGATGATTCTTACTTATTACTAAATATCCCTTTATTCTTAGTTGTGCCTATCAACCTTATATTTTAAAAAATAATATGTGTCATTTTTATCATCAAAGAATCATAGAGTATTTTCAAGACAATACACTACTAAGACAGCCCTAGGAGAGAAGTGATTCAAAAGATTTCCACAAAGGACTTCGATCCACATACCAATTGGTCCTATTACAGACGTCAGTGATACTTTACAACCTTTCATTATATCAGTCCAGCAGTCTGCTTTGGTAGGCATCAGCTGGACCCAATCAATCAAGTTACATTCCCTGGACCACTCTACCACCAACACCAAATGGTAGCCAAAACAAATCAACGACCTGAATTCAATGTGGACCCATCTATAGACGGAGGAAAGCAACAATATTAATACAATATTTATGAACAAAAAGTAGGTGAAATGCCAACAATTGTCTGATCCATATAACTGGCCCCATGAAAGTTCTCCTCGAGAGTTATCTATCACCAGAGTCAAATACGCAAGCGGAGACCCCAAAGTCTGTAAATATGTGTCCATGGCTATGGAGATAATCATTTCCCTTACAACCTCCCACAAACATTTTGCAATGACCGACTCCTTAAGAATCCCAGTGCCAGTAGACCTAACTGAGTTGTTCTTGTCATCAGTACCAAGTCCTTAGGGCATGGCCGTTCGAGATTAGTCTTAGGTCTCTTACCAACTAACACTACAAGCTCGTTGTTTTGTGTATCAGAATATTGGCATGTGGGGTCTTGTCTCATCAAGGCCAATTCCTCTCCGTCCATTAACTGCCCATCGTATTGAGATATTAAGTCATTGTAGTCATTCGTTTCATACATGCTGCTGTGGGTCGTCCACTAGGTCCTCAGAATCACCTATTTGTTCAATATTCTTTGTTTGAAAATATTTTCCTCCTGAAAAAGTATTAGGTAATCTTCTTCTACGAAATTGATCGTCATCCTTGTGTTTCCCAGCATCTGTCTCCTGCTGAACAGGAATGCTTTCACAACCAGTTCCTTTCTCATTGCCATAGAGATAATAATCTCTATCATGAGCTAAAAACTAGACCTCATCTTCTACAGGATATTTAACGTATCCAAGATCCTCCCCGTCCTGGTATTCATCTAAATCTCATTACTCATTTGGATGATCAATGGATTCAGTTAAGCCATCCCCAATGACCAGAAACAAGTTCCGAAGCATTATCAGCAATGTGTTTAATTTAATGAGAGCACAATAAATAAAAGAAAAAAATCACAGAAAATAAAATGAATGAACAATAACACACACAAATAAGAACACATGATTTTTATAGTGGTTCGTCTTATAGACTACATTCACTTTCAACAAGGGATTCTCTTTTATTAATTCTCAATACAATCTCAATACAATCAATAATATTCAAGCAACAACAGCTTTTATAATTTAGTCTCATCTTCAAAATGGAAAAATCCACCAAAACGGTCAACTTTTAAATTAGCAAATACATGCCAAAAAGAAGTCAGTTACAAAAATTCATTCATTTCGAGTGTGAGAGAAACCGCCATTATAATTAGAATATTTGGGCTTCACCGAACCCAACAATATCCCACTTGAAGACCAAATATTGCTTGAAATAGTTGCTTAGAGATATACCCCACTACAGGCATTTACATCAGCCCCAACGAAAATTTTATTTTTGCAAAATTTTGTTCAAGAACGCTTCAGATGAGTCTCCTCCAAAGCACATAAGATTTAATAATCTCCATGGATTTTAAGCTTTCCATTTTCTCCACCATGGCCAGAACCAGATCTGGACCTCTACCAAGGCCCCAATCCAAAGCCCTTTTTGTACACCACCAATACAAATCCTTCTCTACATACCAATAATCACTAGAAAATTCTTCCTGATCTCATTTGAATTCACTAAATTATCCAATTGAACATGAAAATCATTAATAAGAATTATTTTTACCTTCTCATTACTTTTTGCAACATCACTCTCAACCTTATCAAATCTCACATTAAAATATGATTTTACCTCATTACCTTCAGCTGCAACTTTTTCCCTACTTGCAATCAGTGCATTCCACTCTATCTCTACCTTTGCAATTTTCATCAATAAATCATCTCTCTTTTTCTTCTACCTCTTCCGCTTCTCCAGATTGAAACAAAACATTTTTATTTCTTGCATCTATTCCATGTCACTGCCCGGTTCCAACATACCAAGAAACTCCTCAATAACAGAATTAGTTTCATCTAATTGATAAAAAAGCTTCTTTCAAGAAGCCCGAAAATCTTTGTCATCATCTATATGAATAGCTCCCACTTCATCAGAACTCTCTAGAGCCACACAACCAAATTTGAGAGCTCGCAGTCCAATCCAAAGTCAGCTACATCCATTTTCTTATAAATTTTCACGCCAATTAAATTTCCTGATACCAATTGTTGAATTTAATGACAGCAGAATAAAGGAAACAAAAATATTGCAGAAAATAAAATGAATGAACAATAACAAACACAAACAAGAACACAATATTTTTATAGTGGTTTTTCTTATAGACTACATCCACTTTCAACAGGGGAATCTCTTTTATTAATTCTCAATGCAATCAATAATATTCAAGCAGCAACAACTTTTATAATTTAGTCTCATCTCTAAAATGGAAAAATCCACCAAAACGGTCAACTTATAAATTAGCAAATACATGCCAAAAAGAAGTCAGTTACAAAAAGGCATTCGTTTCGAGTGTGAGAGAAATTGCAGTTATAATTAGAATATTTGGGCTTCACTGAACCCAACACAATGCTTTGGCACATATACAATCGACTACTTCCCATTGGTATTCAAGTTAAAGCCCATTTGAAGTTCGGCTTTGCAAGAAGCTTTTCCAACTCATTCATTTCTAAAGATGTTATAGCTCGTCAAAGCAACAAAACAAATTTCAAACAAAAACAAATAATTCAAGAAACCATGATACAAATACAAATGCAAATGCAAATCTTGTACGTAGCTATTTCAATTCTCTACTTAAAAGATGACAGTTTAAGGAACCTCTTGGAACATTGAAGTGACAAGGTTAACAAACGAAGAAGTGTGAAACTAGAGAAAAGAGGGGCTCAAGGCCAAATCAATGCTCAACTTGTGGGGGCAGGGGTCAACTGATGCAAACACAAGAAATATTTGTAAATCTGATAACCCTAGGTTTATATAGTTTTCTAAATACTTTCTTTAAAATTTGCAAACTGTAGTTTCATATAGTATTGTGCATCAAGGTTTGAAGTTGTGTAGAAATGGCGAATGCTACAAATGGGGGCTTAAAACCCTCTAAATCTTCTAGCAGCGGCTAGGAAATAAACGTAGAAATTTTTAATAAAAGAGTGCAAAGTGTGCACTTGGTTAGGGATGTACTAATTTCAAGTGACATGGACTCCCAAAGGGAACGCCTAACTATCAATGAGAAAGTAAGTGGCTAAGTGTCAACATAAGTGGAATTTAAGTGTTTGGAAAAGTTCCTCAGACTGTTAATGGTGAAACTTGACAATAGAAATGACATTTAAGTGGCAAGTACACATGAAGCATGCAACTCCATTGATTTGGTCATTTGTTAAGTAACAAGCACACTTAGAAAGCATACATGGCAAACAAACATGAAGTTGAGGTGACAAGAAGAGTTTACAAATGTGCCTAGTTATGATTTAGGGTATCTTTAAGTGGCACAAGTCACCTGGAAGTACACCTGAACTTGAATGACATCATTCAAGTGAAAAAACCTCCAAGAAAGAATGCCTAGCAGAGTTTTAATGACAAACACATGTGGATCAAGCACTTAGCAGCATTCTAAGGCAGATTTGGTGTGAGGTTTCTTCATTTTTTCATAGTTTCTTCTATTGTTTTAATTTGATCCTACCCATCTCCATCGGTGGAGCAAACCCGGTGACACGTAAATAATGCACAATAACTAGAAAACTTTCTTATGACCAATAATGAAAAATCTTAAGATGCAGGGCCAAATCCTCGAGCTCTGGTGGATACATGCAAATTACAAACATACGTAAAATTACCCATCCTTTCACAAAGATGCTAACTTCTTTTCACAAAAGCTACCCAAAATCATAAACAAGTCCCTAAATAGGCCTATTTCGGTTTGGAACCAAAACAACCTTCGAGATAAGATTTTTGACGGTTTGGCGCCAAAATTACAATTTGAATTTCAAGTTAAATTCACAGTTGAAAATTAGCACATTTCTAAAATATGCACCAACTTCCGGCAGCCATAACTTTTAATCCGACCGTCGGATCTTCAATGATAATACCTTTTCGGAAAGCTCTCGAAAAGACAATTTTTTGCAAAGTAGGCCTTTGGTGGACTACTTTGGTGTTTCTACAAATTTTCAGGCCCATCCGGGATCGTTTGGTGCCTCAAACTGAGCTCGAAAGGTTTTTCAAGGCAAAAAGCAGAAATTGGAACTTGAATAACTCTTTCAAGTCGGAATGATCTTGACCTGATTCTTTCAC
>VDFB02221635.1:0-16564 GCA_007258455.2 Sequoia sempervirens | reverse complement strand
AAAATCTAATTTTTTTTACAAAAGCCCCAAAATCCAAAATGAACTTGAAAAATCATAAAATCAAGAAAGATTTTAAAAATAAAAATTCTAAAAAAAGAAGTCTTTGATTGCTTATCTTTACCTTGCATTAGGGTTTATAATCCAATTGTTATCCACCAACATTATCCATCCTAACCATCCCATTGTCAATTCTAAATCAATCTCACAACCATGTCTTCATCTTACCCTGATAGTCTCCTCAGTCAAACTAAAAACGTAATAAGCATGTTCCATCAATACCAACAAACTACAATTCCTTGTCATCCATCCATTTATCATCCGTACAAAAACCCCAACATTCCAACCTAATTACCAAGAACCCATGAGATCTATTCCTCCATCCTTCTATCCCTAATTTATCAACAACCAATTAACACAATCTATACCATTAATCCCCAATATACATCCACTAGTCACCCTTATCCTAACCTTGATGAGGGAAACAAACCTTCCATGCAACACATTCCTCTTGACACCAAGACATATCACAAATCATTATCTCCCTTGCATATCCTAAATTTTCATGCCTATCACCAAACAAAGAAAGTCTTATAGCTTTTGTGTCCTATTCTAATCCATCATCTATTGGACTATTGCAATTCACTCAATTTTGATCCTCAAGTCCATCACATAAAAATGCATTTAGAAATAAACTCTAAGGACTACTAGAAAATGGTCTTAGGAAAATTCGATATGAAAAAAAAGTTAGTCAATCCCATCACATTGATAATCCTATGCCATCTAACCATCTTCCACTAGCATACCCTTTATCACCTACCAACATTGAAAAAGATCCTCCTATTGAAACTTCATTAATTCCATGCTAAAATCTTGAGTTTGTCAAAGACAATCCCATCATTGTGCAAAATCACATTCTATTGCCTAAACCTTTGGATCTATGTCAAGAGAAAATTCCAAAGCATGGTGAAATAAACTCCAAGATCAATTATCAAGATCAATTTTCACAAGAAATACTAATACATGGTCATGATACACAAGCTAATTTGAGCCCAAATCAAAATCCTATTTATAGCGTCCATGATAATCCAATCTTTGATCAAGGTTCTATCCTTGTGTTCATCCAAAAAACCCCTCTAGATGATCATGATATCCAAGTTAATCAAATATTTGATCAAGATGCCATCTCCAGTAATGACATCCAGTATGAGCCTATCTTTGATCCTACCAATGATAAACAAATCCAATATGATCCCCTCATTAACCTCTATACCATCCATGATCATGAAATTGAACTTGATCTTATCCAAACACTAACCACCTCCATTTCTCAAGATGAGACACTTACCTCCATGGGACACATAGATAATCAAAAGAATGACATGAATCATAGAAAAAAATAATATAGAAGCTAATATGGATCAAATCAATATCACAAAAAATCAAGAAGAAATAAGAATGATGAATGATAAAGCCAAAATATCCTACTACCTGATCACCAAATTTTGTTAAATTGAGATTTCTTGTAGATGAGAAACTACCACTTGCATTGGTTTCAAAATACACAATGATGGGTTAGCATCTTCCTTTCAAAATAAAAAATACCCCATCACAACTATAATATTTCAGTGCATGCAATATCGAGGAAGAGGACTAGGTCTACATGTATGAGGCAAATATTCGACATCAAGGTCTTGGATATTCTTCAATCTACAAATAAAATGATGTACTATATTGGGGGAAAATTTGTCTAATACAAAGATCAAAATGGGGGCCATGAGTATTCCTTACCATAAGGTTGCTACCAAAACTCCTTCCATCCACACCATAAACCATTATTCTTGATTCATTAAACCCACCAATTGGAACCAACAAAAGAAAAAGTCTTACAAACCAAAATTCCAAAATCAAATGTTAAAGGCTATTGAATCTAAAAATCCAAGTGGGAAAATAAAGTTAAAATGGATCCCAAATAAAAATATATCAAGTAAAAAAAGAGTCTAAGCCTTATAGTTAATCAAAATGTGGAGCCATAAAGGAAAGGTCTTCTAAAAATATAACAAATGTTGACCTCCTTCAAAGTGGTCATCATACAAGGAATATACAAGTGTTGGTTCCAAACAAAATCCCAATCCAAAGTACAAAATTAATTATCCATCATCCCAAGTTTCACAAATAAAAGCGACTACATCGAAACTTCTAAATAATCCATTCACAACTACTGGTCATCATCCATCATAATTCAAAATCTCATTTAAAGTCCAAAAATCCTACTTGAAAAAACCATCACATCTTGGTAGGAAAACTTTATCACAAGGTCTCCCATGGCACTTTATCATGATGTGAGTATTCTAGTAAGGCCAACCCTAGTATCAAAATGGATCACAATGGCATCCATCCGTCGTATGCAAGCACCATGATCTTGATTGTATGTGACTATTGGAATATCATGACACCAACATCTAAATTAGCACTATCAAAGGATTTAGAACAATTAGTGATCATCTAAAACATCAATTCCATAAAAAATACAAAAAGAAAAAAAGAAAAAAAATGTCACCTTGATGAAAGCCTATAAAATAGGTGTCTTGTGTGACATCAAAAAATTAAAATTTTAGAAAATAAAAAAATAATAAAGAGAAATAATTCATCCAATAGTGAAAACCATTCTTATGGAGCTTTGGATAAGTACCATAATAAAAAAACTTAGAAAATAGGGGACGTGTAAGACTAATTATCTATATGGACCATTACACTTGGGGGTGAGTTGTCTCATCTTCCATACTTTTCTCATGACATTTCCATCTATCCAATCTATATTGTTTCCATCCATATTCTCTACCTACCTTGATATTGATACTTGGACTAGGGCACAAACATAAATCATTCTTTGGAAATCTCTTTACATGTCAATTTTGTTTCCATGCACCATAAATTACCATGTCATTGCCTATATAACATTCTCATGGGATGAAGATTGTCAAAAATAGAAAATGGAAAATACCAAAGATTTGTGGATAGATTCTTTTAAAAAGGGGAGAAATTAAAAGAATTCCATAATGAGTATGATCACCTCAAACTTCCCCCACCATATGCTATTGTAAGCCTATGTGTAATGTGTTACTTCATGCTTGAAGGTAGATACATGATAGTGCATGCTTATCACTTTTCAATTCTCAAACATATTAAGCACAATGATTTAATAAATATTATATTTTATCTTTTTCTCTCCCCTTTTTTTGCCCCTTTTGCACCAAGGTTTTATGATCACCTTATATAATTTTTCTCTTAAATAACCCGCATGGAAACCCTCGGGCTCTGGGAAAAGTTAATCATCCTAGGGTAAACCCACAAAACTGGTTTACAATTCCATTGAGGAAGGAAAAATGCATTTTTGAATGGAAAAAACTTTAGAGGGTTCACTATAACTAGGAGGGTTCACTAGAACCCCCTAAAGGGTTTGCTAGAATTAGGCGGGTTTGAGCGAACCCCCATTTAATGGCTTTATTTTTTAATTGCATTAAAAGGGGGTTCGCTAGAACCCCCCTTTCCCCCCTTCTCCCCCTCTAGCACCAAAAATCTCTAGAATTTTTCCCTTCAAATCTCGAGTTGAGGATGAAAATGAAGGAGAATTCATAGACCCAACTAGATGATGGTAGTCCTCAAAATGAGCTATCCAAATCTAATATAATTTTGTAGGTTTTGGTTTTATTATGTATTTTTATAGTTTGATTAAGCATAGGCTTTCACCTAAAATCAAGCTCTTTTATTCTACATATGTGGAAAATAGTGACATCAAATTTTTTGAAAAATATCGCGACACTAGATATCAAGTCCTTTTATCTAACAAAATGAATTTCACATACAAAAGAAACTATGTTGTATACAAATTTATGTCCGAATTCAGAATTGGTTTGACTTCAAAACTTCATTAGCAAAAAATATCTAATAAAACACTATGAAACCAAATGAAAGTGCTAGATATCATAGTTAAAAATTCAAATTAAAAATTTAAAATTTTATCCTTCTATGGAAAAAAAGTTATGTTGTATATGGTGAGCATCAATTCTTAAAATGGTGCTTAATCAAAACCAGTTTTTAGCTGAGATAGGTTAGTACACAATCTGATTCCAAAATTTTTGAAAAAATATACTTAGAATCTACAAACAAAATTTCATAAATCACTAGTTTACATCATCTCTCAAATTCCTCCTCAATGGCTTATCCACTATAGGTGCCTGAAAGTGAAGATTTAGTTAGAAAAAATTAGTTCAGTATCTAGTTTGGCCAAAAATTGTAAACCAGTATTGTGGGATCACCCCCTAGTAATGTTGCTATGAACATTGCTAATTTTCATGATAATGCAAACCCTTTTGTAGGCCATAAACCTCAGAAATCTATTGTCAAGATAGAGCCTATATAATATAAACCTCTAGCCTCAATCAAGGACCCTAGCTCAAGAAGGAAAAAAGTAGTTGACAAAAACAAGAACCCTAAGTCTAATCTTGCTAAAGAGTGTATGGAACTGGAATAACTAAAGACTAATCCTAAGATGAGGAAGATTCCCCCTTAATGCTCGACCCTCCCAAAATTAATAAAAAGGTGCAAAGAAAACCTAAGAAAGAAAATGTTATCACTATCACTAAAGATAACAAAGGAGAACAACTGGTTGGAAATAATGAGGGTTCTAGTGGGTCCAATAAAGGTTGAAGGAGGTTAGCTTTCCTGGAAAAAGGCGTGACTATGGATAAGGGGGACAAGGAAAATGGGAAATATATTTCTTTTGATAGAGAGGAGGAGGGTCTCTCCCTTGATGAAGAGTTTGAAGTGATGAACGAAGATAATAGTGAAGATAATCAATGGGAGGACTATAGTGACCAAGAGGTGGGTTCATAAGAGTTGCAAGAGGAGGACAATACAATGAAGGAGGAGGATTTTGGGGAAGGTGGTGATGCTAATGAGATGGGTGGTATAGAAGGTCATGGTGAGATGGAAAAGAACCTTTTTGTGACCTTGAAAGAAGATTTAACTAATGTTTCTAATGATGATTTCAATTAAAAAATAAATTTTGAGTGAAATCACAATACTATGTCTCAATTTTTGCCCAAGATGGACATTTACATTAATAATTTAACTAAATATTCATCTTCTAAAACCTATAGCAGCTAAACCATTAATAATTTGAAGATGATGTGAACCAATAATTTGTGGCAATTTGTGTGTAGATTCTAAATACATGTTTTTTCAAATTTTCTAAAATAAATCATGAATCTTTCAACATCTCCTTTAATAACTAGTTTTAAATAGAAAATAACATTTTCAGAAAGTAACATTTGTGTCCTACAACATAAATTTTTTTCTATAAAGGATTAAATTCTAATTTTTGAAAAATAGATTCTCAACATCAATATCTAGGGAAAGGATATTTTTTCATAATTTTTTGTTGACTTTTTTTGTTAATTAATTTTTGAAGTCACTGTAACTATAATTTGGAAATATGTGTGTGTTGTATAACCTAACTTGTTGTGTATAATACTGGAATCCTTTTTTTTTGGGTGAAACAAGGACATCGATACCTAGGGAAAGACTATTTTTTGAAATTTTTTTACAATGGTTTACTTTTTTTTCACCTTTGTACAACAAAGAGCTTGATGTTTGAAAAAAAACCTATGTTTAGTAAAATTTGAAAATTAAATACATGATAAAATGAAAATATATCAAATCTATACTTGTTGGAAAGCTCATTTCAAAGGAAACAATCTTGCAAAATTTAAATTTTAAATGATGTTATTTAATCCCTCAAAATGTAAAGAAAAAGTGGTCTTTTTCTAGCATTTTGATAGGTGTGAAGGATACTCCATTGTGGGTATGATTTAATTTAATATAGGGGTTCTATCCAAGGGGGTTTGATCTAGGGGGTCTTATCTATCCATCTTCAATTAAAACCCTTTAGATGGAGCCTCTCAAGTCATAAATCATTAGTTTTTCTAAAAGTAGCGATTTCAGGAAAAAATCAGCACGTCCCTAAAGTGAGACACTATTGTAGCAACACCATTTTATGCAACTAAAAATGGAAGACATGCAAAAATCTATTTGCACCTTGATGAAGGTTACTTATGGCCTAATAAAAAGAGATTTTGTTGGTACTATTTTAGGCTAGACTAAGATAAAGATACAACTTAAGCTCCAAGGGAAGCACATGGAAGAGAATCAAGCTGATACTATCGAGAATAGAGACTAAAATAAGTTTATCTCCAATCTTGGGGATAATTCGGAGCTTATAACTAGTATGAAAAAATGATGAATTATTGCTCTATTACTATTATGTTTTTAGTTACGTTTGCTAAAGTTTTTACTATTCCTACGAAGACTTATATTCTGTTGTTAAGACTTTTTGGATTTTTTATGGCCTAGATGCCCTATTTTAGTTGGTTATTACTCTATTTTTTTGATATGGATAAAAGGAATGTTTGCCCTGATTCTCATTATATTTTTTTCCTTCATGCTTTTTGATCCTTATGATTGGTTTTTATTGTTATCCTAGGATTTTTCTCTATGTGACTAGTTGTTTTTTCAGTCTAATTCTCTTGGTTGTTTTTGCTATGTTGTGAATTGTTGAGTGAGATCAAGGCCATTCCCTACTTTTCTAATAAAAAATATTATCAAACCTATATATCTTGGATAAAATAAGTTATTCCTGAGTGAGATAGTCCTTGGAGATCATATTCTAAATCCTCCATCCAATAATCCTCATGTGACCTCTTATCCTTTACCAAATAAATCAATTATCCTTTCATACCTATCATAAGAATTGATTTTTCATTTTTATTGGTTTAAGGATTTTAATCCACCTATCCAACATCCCTCAATAATATCTGTCAATCTTGAAAATAAGTCATCCCAAATGCAAAAAATTCCTAATTCATACAAATTTGTTATGCAATCTAGCACATCATCCAAAAAATTGCGTAATATATATGGGTAATATATTTTTGCGTTTGTGGTGTGACATGATAATGCTCATTGCTTTATGTTGTTTGTTGTTGAGATTTTTGTAGTTCACATATTCCTAAATATCATCATGAATAAGGAATTCATGAAGCCTCATGTTTGTAATTAATTTTTTTTCTTTATTTGTGTATTATTAACCTTCCAATCCATTACACTAATTTGTCTATTTTTGATATCTGTTATGTCTAACACATCTAGATTTTTGAAACTTTCAAAACTTTACCATGATGAAGCCTAGAGATAATTTCCCATTTGATTTCTATAGTGGTTTCTTGAGCATTGACATTGCCACCAGATTTAGAGTCACTAATGTTTTCAATGTTCTAAATTGGTATATGTCACTCCAAATGACATTGGATATATTTGAAACCCTCCCACTTTACCACTATGGATTCCTTGTTATGCCCAACATCTCTTTGAACACCTCTAAAAGGTTTTTCAAGTAACAATTTAGAAGTGGAAAAATCTATCCATTTATGTGAGTCATGTGTAGGAATGGAATGGAATTTGGGAACACTCTTACAATAGCTATAATTTTTATTGCTTTCCATTTGTTTTCTCCTTTTTTAAATTATGATTACATATTCATGATTTTGTTGCATCAATTAGTAACTTCTATATTGAGTTGCATAATGCATGCATTGTGGAAAAATATGAGGGTATTCAATCACATTTTTTTCCACCAAATATGTGCTTCTCATGGAGTGCTTGGTGATGTCCCAATAAATAATATGTGCAAATATGCCCAATACAAATCAACAACACTCTAGGTGAAAAATATTATAAGGTTAGGGTTAAGGTTAGGGTTATTGTTAGAGCTAGGATTTAGATTAGGGTTATGGTTATGGTTAGGTTTTGAGTTAGCATTATAGATAGGGTTAGGATTAGGCTTAGGCTTTGGGTCAGGATTAAGGAATAAGGTTAGGATTTGATATAGGGTTACTATTACAATTAATTTATGGTTAGAGGTAAATTGGGTAAATTGAATATACTTATCCATATTAGAGGTTATAAAACATTGTGTGTTATTAGGTACCCTTTGAATTTTAGGTTACAAAACATAGTGGACTTTGAAACCTGTAATTTCTCATACCGGAACACATTGTTAGGAAATGGTGATGTTATTTCAAATGCATATGTAGATAAGTATAGTTATGAATATGTTATAAGAAATTTGAGGTGTCAAAACATACATTGGTTTTTAACCTACATGTTATTGAATATGAGTTTAACCTTCACATTGCTCATACTACCTACTATAACAAATTGCATGCTTCAAAATAAACTGTGTTTTATAACATACACTTTGTCATACCCAAACACGTCGTTGAAATGCTATTGTTATTTAAAATTTATATGTAAATAAGGGACATATAGTATAGTTATGCATATATTATGTTTTTTTTAGGTAACCTATAAATATTTAATAAAAAAATATGACATGATTTTAAAAATTAAAGGCCATTATGCAATAAAGGTGTGATTTAATTGCAAATACTATATATATACAAAATACAATAGAATAATCACCTTCTAAATTATAGAAAGGAAAAAAATTAATATGATGAAAAGGACATGCATTTCTTTAAATTCTAATGCAATGCACAATAAGCATTTGTATATAGCAAATAAAATAAAATAAAGATTCTTAATATGAAATTGTAGACAATCAAAATTGCATGAGCCTGCAAGTGACATTTTAACACTAATTCTCATCTCATTCATATGATTAAATAATTATTAAATATTTAATTATTATTAGAATTGTATTATACTATTAATTAAATAATTTTATATTCTATAATTAATTAGCCTTAATATTGTTCTTTCTTGATTAATTAAATCATTTTTTTTGAATAAAAGACATGATGCTTGTAATTATATTAATAGAATATAATAGATAATTACATGCTTATTTCTTCCCATTTCCATACATTCAAACCCAACCATTATCTCCCCTTAATCAAATATGACTGTAACTAAGTCTGATCTACTATCCCAAAGATTCCAACACATCACAAAATATTTAATTACAAGTTCTAACTTTAAATCCCATACTGTATAAAAAATTAGATTTAAACAAAATATTATTCCTCCATATGATCCACTGGTACCTCGTTCTTGTTCTGATGCTCCTCAAAATTATCCATTCCAAATTGACCAGGAAGCATTATATTTAGGTTGAGGCCCATATTATTGACATGAAAAGAATGACCCTCAACTTTCCTGTGTGAAGAAACAACATCTTGGCCCAAGAGTTCTAAATCAACATTAACTCGGAGAATTTTTTGACCAACAACACCTTGCACGTCTACCCCATCTGAAACAACACTTTGTTGTCCAATCTCTAACTCCTTTTGCTTGGAGACAACAATCTCTAGCGGGTCATGCTCATGAGTGAGCAGAACCAAGATTGCATTCACTCTGACCCAAATCCTTTCTGCAAGCTCATATTCAACCTCCTCTGCAAATTTCTTCAAGGCACACAATATGAAATCCGACTTTCTTGTTGCCAGGGTTTTCATTATCGCAGAAAAGATTGTCATGAACTCAGGCCTACAAGTTAGAAAATGGTGAGGAAAAAGTCCACCTATATACCCCTTTCCCTTCCACATATATCATAAGAAGAACATCACTTGGAAGATAGGCAATAAATTCCACATCTCTAAAGCTCTGCAACAAATTGAGAAAATTGGAAATGAAGACAAAGACTATCTGACAAGGAAAAATCAACGTATTCATCTTCGGTTCCAAAATATCTTATTATTATTTTTTCAATTATTCATTTTCACCTTCTTAAATTAAATAGTTATTTTAAGTATTTAATTATCCTTTAATTTCTCAACATTATCCATTCTCCAAAAATAAATAATATTATTTATTTATTTCATTAATCCACTTGCACATTCCTTTAATAATTAATTATTAAATCTCATGCATTTACAACTCATCTTTCGACTCAGACTCAGACTTACTCTCAATCTACTAAGAAATCAATCTCACTTCACTCTTCAATCAATTTAATCCACTCTCACTCAGCCTGAGTTAACAATTCAATCAATTATCTTAACTAATTCATGCAAATAATTAACATAAATCATGCAACCAGTTAATTGTTCAACCAATTTGTCCCATTGATTCTCCACCATTCATCATTTATGTTATTCCTCCAATCTAGACCATCCATCCAAATTTACATTTTCTAGATAAAATCAACCTTCATCTTCATTTAAGGCAAGCCAAAAATTGAACCATGAATCTTTTAAGTTTTTATATCGCATCAACTTCAGCGTATTGTAATTATGCACACCTAAAATTTGAGAGCAAAGAAAAATTGAGAAGAAAAATGTAGGTGATTCAATGGTGATGTAAGAATGTATTACATGTGTTTCAATTCATTTGATTTCTTATCTCATGATTTTTCTTCATTAATAGATTAGACTTGGATTGCTTGGATCTGATAGTTTAGTGGTTGTTGTTTATGATTTTTGCATTGCTTCCATGAATACTAATCATTTTTAAGCTAACATTGTTATTTGTGAGTTTCTAAAAAAAGATTATTGTAAAGGTTGTAGATAATTTCAAGAGTTTTGAGAACTAAGATTTTTAAGAGCTTCTTCGGGAAAAAAAACATTTTGGTTGCATCTGCAAGGGCTGAGGGATGATTTGTCATCCAAAAGGTGAATCTAAGATGAGTACTAATCATTTTTATGCTAACATTGTTGTTTGTGAGTTTCTGATTTTTTTTATTCTAACTTGGTTGTAGATAATTTTAAGAGTTTTGAAAATTAAGATTTTCAAGAGCTTCTTTGGAAAAGAAAACATTGCGGTTGCATCCACAAGGGCCGAGGGATGATTTTTCATATATAATACCCCATATTTTGGTGTAGGATGTCATTTTATACTTAAAAACCATGATTTTTTTGGTTTGCAACCTTCTGTGATGCATTTGCATCATTCTATGATGTAATTATATTTTATGACACATTTGCAACATTATGTGATGAAATTTAATTCTTTGATGCGTTTACAAGATTTAGTGATGCATTTCCAAGGTTCTGTGACACATCCATCTATGTCACTTCTTTTTGTTGTTTCAAATTTTATAAAATCTTATGGAATTTGTTTTTTGTGAGGAATCTAAAGGTTTTTGTACCACAACTATCTATGTTCAATACATCTATTAGAAACAATAATACATTTGTCTATTGAATAAAAAATGTATAAAATTTACAATTTTTATTCTTAGATGCAATTTGATTATGATAGAGTAGTGGTTTTCTGGCTATTAATATTTGTTTCTAGAGCTTTGTGGAAATCATTTAGAAAAGAGTTTCCTTGAGACTCCTAATATTATTTATTGTAGCTAGATTGACAAAGACATTACTTTTAAACTTACTAACTAGTTTAATGCAAGTTCACTTACCAAAGACTAAATCTAAAACTTTGTCATGTCTTTGATTTCTAGAGTAAACAACATTTCATTTGGGCTTAGAAAGAAAATTTGTTTCCATGTTTGGTAGACTAGTGACACGTGTATGCTCTTCCCTTGTGCCTTGTGCAACCTTGGGAATAAAAAATGTCATTAGTTTACAGTCTATTATTTAATTGAGGTGTGGTTGTTTCATGTATGCTCTCCCCTCATGACATCTAAGAATGATCTTGGGGATTAGAAATGGCATGATAACCAGTTATTTCAAGTAGATAAACTTGTTTAGGGGCCTCATCACCCTAGGTTTTGATCTTAAGCGAATTTCTTGGTAGGCTATATAAAGGGAGGAGAGAAAAATTTGTACCTCAAGGAAAGCTAGCATTGTTCAAAATTGAGCCGTGAGTTCCTTGATCTGCTGAGACTTTCTTTGGTGATGAGAATGGAGGAGACCCCTCCAATATTAGGCTATTATAGAAAAGCTTTTTATTCATAGTATAACCCCACCTTAAAAAATGTTAGCTAGAAGCATAGGAGAAATTTAGTTGTAGCTTGTTTGTAGTGTAGGGTTCAATATCATGCCCAAAGCTACTCACCACCCACTCCCTTAAGTAGAGATAAAAAAATTTGGGTTGCTTATTTATAGCCTCTCAAGGAGAGAAAGAAGGTGAGTTTATTATTGTATTGGTCATGTGTCACTGGATGTCTAGCTATCCTCTTTCATAAGAAAGGTTTTTTTATCCAATTTTACAGAGTAGTAGCACTTAATTGTGTGGTAAGCCTACATCAAGTTTACACAACTATTCTAATTAATTAAATTATGCTTGTCTTAAAACTATCTATAATTTATACTGTATGAGTGATGTCATTTTCCTTTGGGCCTTAATCCTTGTTTACCAAGAGTCAAACAACTATTTTTATATTTTGTGTGTTTTATGATGTATTTTGTCCAAAATTGAACAAATCCAACATGAAAAAACCACTTAGAATACTTGATTTTAGGAAAATAATCTAGAGTTACACTTTTGTAAATTTAAGTGATACAATCATTCATAAAGAAATCTAGTGTTATGCATATGTTAACTCTTACACCACATCTGTGTTTTGTATGGATTTATAGAACTAGAGTCACACATCTATTAAATTTTACGATGCATCCAATTTTTGTACCACATATATGATTTTAGTCATAACTATAGATTTTTGTAACATAAATGTTCAAAAAACCTAAAAAACATAACATCACAACTATCTAGATCTATACCACAAGAAGATTAAAGTGATGTGAATGCAGAGGAAAGTAGAGTGTTAGATCTGAATTAGATGAAGTGTGTAAAGTCATTTTATTGAGCTACATTGGAATTGTATTTCATGTATATGATAGATAAAATTGTAACAATTCAAAATAGGATGTGAGCCATAATCTCTCTTCTATCTTTTTCTCTGTGAGAAGTGAGTCCACCTATAGTCAGAAATTTTGTAAATATACTATAACCAATTA
The DNA here is from genome assembly GCA_007258455.2 of Sequoia sempervirens. Taxonomy (NCBI): domain Eukaryota; kingdom Viridiplantae; phylum Streptophyta; class Pinopsida; order Cupressales; family Cupressaceae; genus Sequoia; species Sequoia sempervirens. The sequence continues at coordinate 3,626 of VDFB02221635.1, read as the reverse complement.
TAATATATTATGAGATAACCATCACCATGATTTTTCCCATTTTGGGTTTTCCACATAAAAATCTTGGTGTTCCTGTGTTGTGTGGTATTGTTAATGTTTCATGCTTTCTTTCTTTATTATAGTTGGATATGATTTGGTGATTGGGTGTTTAATGTTTGAATGGTTTAAGAGAATAATAATTCAAACCCCCTCTGAGTATTCTAGGTGTTCAACAAGGAGATCCCCTTGAGTATTTATAAAACTAGTTATTGTGGAGTAGGGGGATTTCTCACCCTCAGGGCTCCAGGTCAAGGGAGAGTCCCAAGGATCAAATTTCCCTAAACTACCTCAGAAAATTTGACAGGTTGAGAGAGAGGTTGAAAAGGAATGGAAAGTAGTGCACCACTTTCATTTTGAAAAAATATAGGTGTTTTTAGAACTAGGTGATTCAACCTCAGTGGTTTTAGATTACAAACTAGATAGGTCATCGTCTAAGGATAGCAATGCAGGAGTTAGACTCTAGTACAACAAGTTGGAATCTTGGGGATGTGTTGGCATCTTGTACGAACATGGTTCTAACAAACAAACAAAAAATATAAAGGGCCTACTAATGACCTAACTAATCTAGAGTTTTCACAGTTTTATGAAGAAAGTACAAAAATCAAAGAATACAACAAGAAGAATAATTTAAGAAATTCTAATGTGAAAGAAATAGAGGAAGAGTGGGGAAAATTTACCTTCCACACACAATCCAATCTTCTAGTTGATTCCAAGTAACGAGTTTGCACCTACACATAGAAGAATGAGAAAATTTTGGGGCTATTTTTTGAGGTCTACCTCAATCAAACCCCCATTTTGGTGTTTCCACCTCCACAAATATCCAAAATGCCACAAGATAGAGAAAGTGATAGAGAATAGAAAGGAAATGATAAAACCAAATAAAGAGCACAAAAAAATAGAATTATACTCTAAAAGCATGATGATACAACCAAAATAATAAGATTCAACATTACCTTCCCAACTATGAGCACTCAAGGAAAATAGAAAAAGGAAGAGAGTGATACCACCATGTAGAGGAGATAAAGCTTGACGATCCAACAATGGCAATGGTGTTGCAACAAGAATGTGTTGTTGAATCCAAGAGAGGAGGTTGTAGCAGTAAGATAAATGGTGTAGAAGCAAGAACCAAGTGTGAAGAATGAAGTTTGAAGTGTGTAGAGCATGAAAGAATGAAGAGAGAGTCAATAGAATGTGAAGAATTCCAAATATTAGAGTTTGAATCCAAGAAAATTGAGGTAAAAGATCAATTTCTATTGATCAAGGAAGCACAAAATCCATTACCTTTGTAGCCAACCAAAGACATAATGGTTTTGTATATTTTAGGGGTAGGGACCCTATCAAGATGCTAGTGTGATGCGTGAACGTTTGCGTGGCATGTGCACCTCCTTGACAGAGATTCCTCCACTAACACAAAAATACAAGGGCACGTGGATGGAAAAAGCTAATGATGGTAGGGCTTGAATCAACAAACTTATAGTTTCTAATGTAAAGGCAAGAAAAATAAGGAATTTACCAAGGGTGCAAATTCACACCATTACAATTATATGTAATGGGAAAAAAGAGGCCAAATGCATAGATATAGCCTAAACAAAGAATTTTTTTCATCTTCAAATTGAGTGCCAACATTAGATATAATTGGGGACATGTGCCTTATTTTAGAACAACAATAATCTATCTATCTCCAAGAGAATAACACAATATGGGACAAAAAGTAGAGGATTGTTGCAATTATACTTCATCATGACCAATAGTTATTATAATTGCATAAAGACAACAAACACATAAAACACACATCTCCATGAGATCCTTTGCTGAATTGTTGAGGTATCATGCACCATGTTCATACTCAACAAATTTATATGGTCACACTACAATCAATACTCTTCTCCTATTTGAGCATTTGATTGCCAATTGACTATGAAATCTCCACATTAAATCATTATGTATAAACACATACATTTTGTATTAAAACTTTAGTGTTCCTTATTGATTATCATTCATTCCAAGGGACAATTCATGCTCTCCAAATGAAATAAAGCATCCATGTATCCTAGATCATCCTTGAGATGAAATTAGATGGATACACACATGGCACTTATCTCATCCAACTTTCCTACATATAGTCTCACATATTCATACAATCCAAGTGACAAAGGGTCATACTTCCTAAGTTTTATTTTATCAAAACCTTGCTAGTTGTATATATCATCCAATATACTTGGCCTCATAAGGACTTCAACACCATGTAACAATATATGTACAAGAAAATATAAGTTGATTGAAATATTATCTTTTAATTCATGAACTAAGTCAAACAAGTGTCACATAGTGAAAAACACTTGTTTTTCTAGTTTTGTAATTAATTGTATTGGTAATCTCAAATGTAATTATAATTATAATTATAATAAATTTATTATATTTAAATAAATTATAAAACTATATAGTTTTAATTTTAATTTGATTTATATAATTATAATTATTATAATAAAAGTAATTGTAAACTTAAATTTTAATTATAATTATTTTAAAAATTATAAATAAACTATATTAATCTTAATCTTAATTTTAATTCTAATTAATTTTCACAGAAATTAAAATTATTTAGTAAAACATAACAAAAATAGAAAGCAAAACAAAATCTACATTCTAATATCTTTCTTTTTAAAGCCAAAATATTATACCATACATATTAATTTAATATAATAAATAATCAAATATACTAAATCATTGAATAAAAATAAAAATATTAGTATATTTTAATATTACAGGTATATTATTTAAAACATATAAATAATGAAAAACATTAATATATGGGCACCAAGATGGTCAGACCTTGTGGCCAAAAAAGATAAAAAAAAACTCAAAATCATTTCTCATTTCCTTTTTGTTGTGTTTTAGCTCCGCCTGCAACCAAAAACCCTGTCATACGCGCTCGCGTTTTTGGAGAGGTCAAAATTCATCAAGAGCAATTGGATTTCTTCACAAATATGGTGCCACGAAGATGAAAAGATGCAAGAGGTAAGTATTGTTTGGTATTTGTTTTGAATTTGTTAGTTTTAAATTGATTTTTGTTTGTTTTAGTTTAGAAATGAATTTTTTTTTTAATTTGTAGGAAATTGTCAACAAGAGGAGGAAAATCCTCAACCAAATCAACCTCAACCAAATCAACCTCAACCACAAAATCAACCTCCCCAACCATTCTCTCAATACCCTCCTGGCACTCAAGAAAATTTGAGGAGTGAAATTGAAAACAATAGAAAAGAAGTTGAGGATCTTCTAAGTAGGTTGAGTGATCAAAATTCTTCAACCACAGAAAGGATACATCTAGCAGATTCATTGAAGGATTTGTTAAAAAATGTGGATACAATTACCCAACAAATATCTGGATGGCAAAATAGGAGGCAAACATCGAGGGCATATTATGTAGATAAATTATCATATAAACAAGTTAAAGATTTAAAGATTACTAAAGGCGATTTGTGCTCTCTATTCACTGACCCTAGAACAAATCAAAATCTCACCCTCAATGCAAAGAAGTTTCCTATCCATTGGTGCCACCACCTAGAGATTAGGAACCGTTTTTATGA
>VDFB02221632.1:0-10718 GCA_007258455.2 Sequoia sempervirens | reverse complement strand
TAATATTTAATAATGTGTAGATATTATTATATGATACAAATGACATAACATTTTATTTTGATATTGTCTTCTTTCTATAAAGACAAATTTAAAAATAAAAATAAATTATGTAGTACCTTTCATGAGAGTAAAAAGTAAATAAATAAATAAATATAATATTTTCAAAATAAGTAACACAAAATTTATTTCTTTATATATAGTAAATAAAATAGTTCCAAAGTAACTATATTTATAACTAATAATACAAATAATCTCAAATGGTTTTCTTTTAATTAAATATATATTAAAAAATATTTATTATGACCATGAAAATGGCTCACCACCAAAATTTGCGCATGGAATTAAAGTGAATTGAAGCAAATTTAGACGAAGGGGAAGACTATAGTTTCAATAGGGATGGTAGAGCTTTCCAATTTAGTAGAAATCTATATCAAAGACGGAAGTGGGGAAATGGATGTTGAGTGGAGGATTGTCAAGGGCATGAAAAATGGAGTTTCAAGCAATGAAGTAGGGATCAATCTAACCCGAATTCTCATTAGCATGATGCTAGGAATATTAATATTTTTTGAGTTTTAGAGGAACAAGCAGTTTCTAGATAAATAATATAATGCTTTAAAATTTTAAGCCTATAAAAGGTTGAGAGAAAGAGAGAGAGATCATGTGAAGGGTACATCAACCAAAGTAGAAATAATACATGGGAAGGATCAATAAGACCTTAGGACAACTTGAAGAAGATATGTCTCTCTAAAGGGACCACTTTGGCAAGAGGGGCAAATATGATTCCACTAGGTTTAAAACCACCAGAGAAATGTATATATTTTGCCATCAAAAGTGTGGATTTAATAAAATTGGTCATTCAATTAAGCTCACATGCCTTCTTCATAAAATGGGTTTATGATTGGCCTTCTAGAATAGAAGTCCAAAGTTGGTGCCAGAAATAATGGGGAAAATAAGTTAAAATTAAAACCTTTCCAAGAGGTTTTTTTTAATGGTGGAATATTCTTTTGGGAAAAAAATAAAGAAATTATGAGTCAAGGGCCATACATCAAGGATGAAGTAGGTTTTTATTTAAAGGATTAGGAACCAAACTTTAACATGTTGAAACACAAATTTGTTCTACTCCAATATGGATTATGTTATACAACCTAATAATTGAGTACTAGGATCTTGGCACTTTAAAGTTGATTAGTGAAAAGATTGAAACTTTCATCAAAGTTGATGAGCATATCAAGGATGGGGACTTTGGTATGTATGCAATAATTTGTGTTAAATAGTAGATCTTAAAACCCCCTCCCATAGAGGTCAAAATTAAGGATTTGACACCAAAAATAGAGATCGAGAGAGTTTAAAAAAATATGAAAAAATTCATCTAAGTGGGCATTTGCAAGATGAATGTCAAGTAAAAAAAAAAGATACCAAAGAAGGAGATTCCTTGGAAGAATAATATTTAAAGGATGATAAGGAGAAATCAAATGATGATAATTCAAAAGAATGTAACTCGATTCCAACCAAAGTATCATGAAAAAAACAATTAGAAAGGAGGTTGATGAGGATAAGCAAAGAGGGATCCCATTTATGGTATCAAACAAATATAAACATAGCCACACCAAATTCTAAAGAAAATAATGAGACAAATTCACTTGATAAAGAAGCATAGAATTACACCAGTTAATATTTTGGAAGTGACTTTTTCTCAAGATGATCTAGATGTGTTGGAAGAGAAGACATTCAACCAAACAAAATCAAAACTAATGAAAGATAAAATTGGCAAAAAAAATTAAAAGGGAAGAAAATCAAATAAGGCCAAGCTAGAAATTGTGGGAAGGGCTAAAGGTTAGATGAAGTTGAAATTGGGGAAGGGGATCACCCTTCCAAAGGAGCCATTAGGCTCATATTTTGGAACATTAGGGGCTAATCCTAACAAATAACACTTAATCAAGCTTCAAATTGATCAAAAAAAATCAAACTTAATACTTTTCCAAGAAACAAAATAGGAACAAATTGAGTCAAAAGTACTAGAATGTCTCAATTGAAGCAATGTAAAGAAAATTTTACGGATGCACAAGGAGCCTCTACTTCTAGTGGATTGGGAATGGTTTGGAAGCTAAATTAGATTTCAATAGAAGTAATGTAGTCAAGCCATTTCTTGTGGGTATGTAAAATAAGATTCATGGACCATTGAATTTTTGTTTTATTCTATTGAATGTGTATAGCCCCACTAGAATTTTGAATACAAAAGAAGTTTGAGACTAAATTTCAACATTCTAGTGCATTCTTATAAAGATGAGTTAATAATAATGGGAAGTGGTTTTAATGTGACTATGGATGCCTCTCGAAATTGGGGAGGTTACCCCAAGTTGACCTGCACATAGTTCAACTTGAAAAATTTCTTCAATAGTAACCAATTTCATGACATAATCCCAAAAATTGGAACGTTTACATGGATGAATAAGGTACAAGTATTTACAAACATTTTTGAAAGGCTAGATATACTTTTCTCATAAGGAAGGTGGTCCTCAATTCAATTAGTCTATGAAACCTCAATTCCACCATTTTTTGACTTGAACCATTTTCCAAATGTTGTTGATATTTTTCCCAAACTCTAAGCCACCCATATGCCATTTCAAGTTTTAGAATATGTGGCTAAGAGAGCCAAATTTACCAAAATTAATAGAAAAATGGTGGGAGGTAGTCCCTAAGATCAAAGGAACTAATATTTTTACCTTTTATAAAAAAATGGGATAAATCAAAAACCAATTGAAAACTAGGAAAAAAAAACATTTCAAGAATATTTGAAGGGGAGGAGAAAGTTAAGTAGAATTGACAAAAATTAATGAGAAAATTATTTGAGATGGGATGAATTGAAACACCTATGCAATAGAAAAATAATTGAACAACAATTATTTAGAATAATTAGCCAAGGAAGAAGTTTTTTGGAGGTAAAAATCTAGGGAATGTTGGCTCCAAGAAGAACATAAAAACACAAAATATTTTTATAATTCAACACGGGTCAAGAGATACAAAAATAGAATCATAAGTATCAAGAAAAATGATGGTAATTTGATGGATAAACAAGGTGATATAAGCGAGACTTGGTAGTTAAATTTTTAAAGACCTACTGAATGATTTGACCCAAACAAACAACCAAACAAGAAATAAGGTGTTGAATTGAATTTGAAAGCTAATTGGTCATACAAAAAATAGGTCTATGAATCATTCAATCATGGTAGAAGAGGTAAAGTCTAATTGTTTCAAATGGCTCTAGATAAGGCCCCTAGGACCATGCTCTTGTCAACTAGTTTTTATTAGAAATTCTATGAAATTATTTATGTGGATCATGTGAGTGTTATTGACAAATCTAGAAAAATGTAACCATGTTAAACAAATGAATAATACATTTGTTTTTATCCCCAAGAATAACATTGTGGAGTATATGGAAAATTTTCATTTAATCTCTTTGGTTAATATAGGTTAAAAATAATCTCTAAAATCGTGGCAACAGGCTTAAGGTGCTTCTACAGAAAACAATTTCAAAGGAATATAGTGGTTTTACCCATGAAATATTCATAATGGAAGGAGTAATAATAGCACATGAAGCCATATATTTATTTGGGAAGAGTAAAGCAAAGATAATGATACTAAAATAGCCCACATGGAATTTTCTCCTTCTAGAGGGATACACCAAGGGGACCCATTGTCACCTTTTCTATTCATAATCATGGTAGCTCAAAATTTGGGAGATTCATACATGAAGTATGAAGAATTGGGAATTGGAAAGGGATTAAGGTGGAATCTAATATGGATCGAATGAAACATCAATAGTTAGTGGATGATACCTTTTTTTAGAGATGCAATTAAAAGATAAGATAGGGTAAAAAAGAAAACCCTAGAAATTTACTGTCAAGCCTTGGGATAATAAATTTTAATTAGAGGAAGTAATATATTTTCCTCTTCAATAATGAACTAAGAAATCAAAGGTATATTTCTCATATTCAAGTGGTTTAAAATCTAACCAACTCCTAGGTAAATATTTAGGCATTATATTATTTGCAAGATCTAATTTAAATCTTTTTTTTAATGTGAATCCATCCTTGCGAACTATATCAATGAAATGGCCTCATGGAAAGGAAAGTGGTTACCCTCAGCTAGAAGAGTCCTAATGCTAAAAATAGCCATTTCAACAATTCTCATCCTTATAATGTCTTGCATTAAAATTCTAAATAAAACTAATGCCATTCTTAATAAGAAAATGATAAATTTATTTTGGAAAGGATCTAAAGAGGACAAGAAGTTTCCATTATTTTTTTGGGAAAACATATTCTTCCCTAAATATGCAAGTGGATTTGGATTGAACAATTGTTCCTTTCTCAAATCAACTCTTGGAGCCAAGATGGTTTTGAGATTATACTCAAAGCCCCATCTAAAATGGGCTAGAATTCTACAAAATAAATACTTGTATTTCGAAGACACCAATAGAATGCTTCAATTAACATTCCAGCAAAGGGTTTGGAAATGTGGAACTTTTTACTTTTGTGTAGACACTTGATAATCAATCATATCACACAAGCGGTAAAAAATGGTACTTGAAGGTGATTTTTTGGAAGAATTCATGGAATGGTTACCAATTCTTGAGCTCTATTTTGGGATTGAAGACAATAAGAAAGGTGTTGTATAATACTCAAGTAGATATTTTGTAAATGATTAAATGCAATTATTTTGGAGAAGGATGAGATCAAGGAGTAGAAGGGGAGATTCATCCAAGAATGAAATATCCTTTTAGATCAAAGGGCCCCATGTGGAAGATATTTTATGTTCAAATTGAGCTTTCTTTTCTAATGGGGAAAATTCCATCAAATGGTGTGGCTCAAAATTAGTAAAGAATAATGTTAATACTGGGTTTTCATTTGAGGATGATATAATTAAAAAACATGATTTTTCAATGCATTTATGTTGGAATAAAAGTTTCCTACCAAAGGATAGAACCTTTGCATGGGCAACCCTCTAGGATAGGATATTAACTAGTGGAAAATTGTGAAAATTAGGATTTTATGGTCTTGTTAAGTGTGTAATATATGAAAATTGGAAGAAGAAATGGTAGATCACCTCTTACTTTGTTGTAGGATCATATAATCTTGTTGGAAAAATGTAATGGAAAAACTAAAGTGGTATAGTCCTCTTCCGAGATTTGAAATCAAAGTTTATTGAATGACCAATTATTGAAAAAAGAGTCATTTTTTTCTAGTATTTGGGTTTCCTTCCCTTCTATAAACATTTTTGAATTATTGAAAGAAACTAATATAAGGATTTTCAACATAAGGAATTGAGGGAGGATGTCTTATTTAGTAAAATGGAGAATGCCATGATTGAAGAAGTCAATAATACGACAAGAAACCAATCAATTATGAAGAGTTAATTTGCTTCTTTAGATAATGAGATATAGAATTCATAGGGTGGTTTATTATCAACCATTTATGGGGTTTGGAGAGTTTAGTTCTTTGTTTCAAGAAGAGATGTGAAATTATCTCATCTAGAGGAAGAATGGCATAAACTAAACTTCAATGGGGCTTCAAGGGGAAACTCAGGCCCATCAAGGGTTGGCATATGATAAGCTATCATAAATGTAGAATGGTGGGGAAAACAACCATTAAATTATTGAAAAGAACCAAAAATAAGCAAAGGTGCATGAAAATTTCTTCTTCGTCTTAAAATATAAAAATATTAGTTTAAATAAATTCAAATAGAGGGGGATTATCAAATAATAGTCAATTCCCTAAGGAAATAACACACCCAAACTATAAGCTTAGAAATTTTTAATCTAAGAGTTATGAAATGTTGGAAAAATTAATGAAATTCCACATAGGCCATGTTTATTGAGAGGCCAACATTGTAATAGATGTGTTGGCCAATGTGGTGATTGGCATGTCATATGAGTATTTTTACACCAACTCCCAACACACTTGGTAGATTTTTTTTATCTCTTTTCCTTGGTAGATTATTTGAATCAAGTGAATTAATCATGAGAGGAGGGCTCGACATGATTTTTGTTATTCCTAGGATAGGTAGTCAATCATGGATGTGATTATTTGGTGTATGGGAAGGGTAATTAAAATTCCTTCTTCCAAGTGTTTTTATTCTAAAGGAAAAAAGATAAATTCTATAGTGAGTCTTAAGGTGAAAAAATGACACATTGTGTTCATGAGTGAGGTGATGAAATAAAGGCTAAAAATTATTTTCAAAACCAACTTGATGGTGGTGTTGGGTATGTCTAGGACCATCATGGAAAAAATAGGCCCTTAAGTGGCGAAAAAATCAGAAAAATCAGAGTTAGACAACTTGACGTAAAAATTTGAATAAGTTATCTATAATATTTCAAAAATATGTAAGAATAGAATCTGTAGCAAATTAAATGTAGTTTCTAAACTACTAGGTTTTTTTTTTTTTTTTTTTTTTTTAAATCTATTTGGTGAAAATTTGAAATTTCAATACAAGAGTACTTAAATTTTAGGAAAAAATAAGAAGTAGATTTTTTGTCCTGACCACCCTAACTACAATAAAATGATAATATTTTATTATAAGATTTTAGGATATAAGTAGAGGACTCATGTCCTCGAAGGTGATGCATTAAATTCCTTTTTATAATTTTTTTTTCCAAGTAAATACCTTAATTCCTTTATGAATTTTTTTTATTAAGTAAATTTTAAAAACAAACTCAGATGTCTCAAATTAATCTTAACTTAGTCAAAAACTTCATGAAATCTAATTTTTTAATCCCATAGTATACAAAGCATAGAATGTGATGCATATTTCATATTCAAAAAATGTGATAATCGCTTTTGAAAGCTATAGATGTTTCTTTTCTACCTAACCTATCAATCAAGACTTTAGTCATCGTGAATTCAAATAGAAATGAATAATACCTCATTTATTAAATTCAAAGCAAAGCATAATTTATATTGGTGGAAAGCTGAGAATATCCTTTAAAAACCTTTTTCATTTCATCAATTTTGGGTAAAAAAAAAGTCATCAACCACATATCCTACACATACCCATCATATCGCCACTTTTTGGCTCATCGTAATCTTGCACATACCCTACTGCATGTAGTAAAATGGTCCTAGGTGACAACTTTTTATCTTCAATTCATGAAATGTTACAAGGTTAATATAAATATTCTTCCATGTTTTTAACACTGCTCTTAAAATTTGGAGACCTAACTAGGTGATTAAGAAGATGACATAATTTCTATTTTCTAACCAAGCCCATGCGGCATTGGGGAATGAAACAATGTCAAGATGATATAATTTTAGGTTTGGGGTTCCTTCTTGAGTCTAGGTATGGCCATTAATCAATTTTTCATTCATAGGCCCTTGGGTGCCGTTCATTATCAAAGCAATCATGCAAGATGATAATGCTCACAAACTTGATTATAGGTGTGGAATTCAGTTTTTGAAATCTTTTTAATGAGTGGTGACTCTGCAACAAGGTTTTCGGTCCTTTGCTTTGGAGTTGGGGAGTTCAAATTTAGATGTTTCCAAGAACTAGGCATGAGTAGTTCTATTGAAATAGTATAGCTTAATAATATCCAATATAGTTGATGATAACATTTTTAAAATGAAGTGTTTATTGTAATATTTGCCCTCCTTCGGAACAACCTTAAACTAATAATTTTTGTGGACTGTTACAAACAAATATGGCTCCCTTAAGCTATTTTTATTGATTAAAAAAGTTCCAAAATAAAATAAAATAGCTTCAAATTCATATCTCTCAATAATTTTTTAGATATATACATTTAAGATATCTATACTATAGTGACAAGAAAGGGTGGAGTGTGGGGTGTAATGACTAGACTATTTAAAAAACTATTAAATATACGACACATAAAATTAAAAATAAAAATAAAAAACATATTGAATAAAATAAATTTAATGAAATAGCTTTAGTAAATAATTACACACTTTGGTAAATAAAATAGTACTCTTAATAAATAAAAATATAATTAAATATACAAGAAATAATTTATTTTAAATTTAATCTTTTTAATTAAAAATATAGTAAATAATTACACACTTTAGTAAATAAAATAGTAGGTACTCTTAAAATAATTTTATAATTAAATATACAATAAATAATTTATTTTATTTTATTTTTTAAATAAAAATAATAATAAATAATTATACACTTTAGTAAATAAAATAATAGATACTCTTAAAATAATTGTATAAAAAAAAATGCAATAAATAATTTCTTAAATTTATTTTTAAAAATTAAAAAAATAGTAAATAATTACACACTTGGAGCAAATAAAATAATAGATACTCTTAAAATAATTATATAGTAAAAAATGTAATAAATAGTTTATTTTAAATTTATTTATTTTTTAAATTAGAAAAAGTAAATAATTTTAGACTTGACTAAATAAAATAGTAGATACTCTTAAATTAATTATGTAATAAATAATTTATTTAATTTAAAAATGCATATTAATCATTTAAATATAATATTTATTATAACTCTTAAATAAATAAAATAATAAAGTCAAATATAGTGATTTGTAATTACTTGAAATTAATCTATAGCTTAATATATCTTGATGAATCTTGATTAAATTTGTTGATGTCCTTATTGTTATAATAGCTATAACATTTTTTATCTTTTATAGTAATCTATTTGAGTAACCAGAGTTAAATAAGAAAAAATTGTAAAATAATATACGTATCTCTTGATGACTTCTAGATATATGTATTTAAGATCCATCCTACTATACATGTCTTTAGAGAAACCTATGTAAAAATACCAAGAGTCAACATTCTTGAGGTGCAATTTTTTTACTAGATTTATGACTTAAGTGAAATAGGTGCCTATTTATGACCAAACTTGTGATTTAAGTAGAATAGACACCTCTAAAATTTGTGATTTTTTATTTTACTTAGATTTTTCTAAAGATATACATTATAATAGTTTAATTAGATGACTGTAGTACATTGAACTAACCTCAATTTGTAATAGTACAATAGTCTAATATATATCTATAAATTTATCAACAATTATCAATTAACATATTTAAAGTAATTTATATGACAAGAATATTATACTTGATCTCAAATAATATGAAAGTTGTAATAAGATTTCAATTCTCTTAATCAATACTTTTTTTTCTATGATAAAAGGCTCTAGGAAAATTTACTGCCAGCAATTCACCAACTGAAAAATTCACCACCAACAATTCATCTAATATTTTTTAATACATATTTTGATGAATAGGATAGTTGTATTAATATAAAATTATTAATGCAATTAATTTTCCACCTCAGTGAATTGCTCACAATGAATAGCCATGTTAATCAAGAGGTTTAATCCAAGGCTGAAATTGGAGCGATGGTATTTCCCCAGCCATACCTACAATTTATGGATGACACTACTTTCATGGGTTTGGCTAAAGTTAGAGAAGCTTCTAATTTATGTAAGGTGTTAGATATCTACCTTGCTACTTCGGGTCAACAGATCAATGAGGGTAAATCTTCAATTTTTTATTTAATACTCCTATGCTTATTCATCAACTTATTGCCAACATCTTAAGATTTTAGATTGATCATAAAGTGTTTTTTTTATTTTGAAAACTTTGATTTTATTAAAAATATTAATGTGGTTAATTTTCCACCTCGGTGAATTGATGGTGAATTTTACTTGGTGGTGAATTTTCCATTGGTGAATTGCTGGAAATGAATTTACCATATGCCATAATAATTTTCCATTGATGAATTGCTGGAAATGAATTTACCATATGCCATAATAAAATATTTTAATTTCTCTTTTCTTTATTATAATAGACTATTTAGATTACACCAATTAAATATTATATTAGATCTAATATCTATTTTTACTTTTGATTAATATATTCATCATCACCATTTTTTACATGTAAAATATTTTTACTTGTGAGCTTAACTCTTATTAAAGACAATTCCATTACTTGGTTGCATAGTGCATTCCCCTCAAAACCATCTTTACATGTAAAAATATCACCTAAAAATTAGGTAACCTACATATAAAGTACAGCAAGAGGTTTGCTAAGGCATTAGAATTTGTACTTTGTATTTGTCTTCTCTCAAATTTTTAAAAATATGACTAAAAATTTTAAAATGTTTTTCTTTCACTTAACAAATTTTAAATTCTAAGACGTTGCTAAAACAAAAAATTTAAAATATTTTTCTTTCACTTAACAAATGTTAAATTCTAAGACGTTGCTAAAACAAAAAATTTAAAATATTTTTCTTTCACTTAACAAATGTTAAATTCTAAGACGTTGCTAAAACATGAGTGTAATTGAAAAAGAATTGTTCGTTCCGTTACAGTGGAATTGGTGCCTCATTTCTTGCCATCCTGGTGCGAGATGACCATCAACTATAGCGTGCTGAAGTGAAAGCAGAAGGAACTAATGAGATGTCAATCTATGACTGTTACTTAAAAATGACAGGGTGTGCGGTAAAGAGAACTTGGAGTACGTTTCACAGAGTTTAGAGTGCATGTAAAAATTCTGAAAGATGGTGAGATGTCTGACAGTATTATTTATTTAAAATAACAGCACGTGTAGGTAAAGAGAGCTTGGAGTGCATTCCAGAGAGTTCAGAGTGCATGTTCACCATCCTGAAAGATGATGAGATGTTGACTTATGACTGTTACTTAAAAATGACAGGGTGTGCAGATAAACAGAACTTGGA
>VDFB02221631.1:0-20794 GCA_007258455.2 Sequoia sempervirens | reverse complement strand
CAATGCTCTTACATGTGCAAAAAAAAATTTAAAGTTTTCCCAAAACTAAATTTTCACAACTTGGTTTAAAATGCAAATTTCAATGAACTAACAAAGGTTAATGCTCGGAATGACTTTTTGAGGATGAGGGACCACACATGAAGACCAATGCAATTCACCTCATTTTGCGTGCTTAGAATAGATGGGCTACAAAACAGACAAGTTTGGTAGGGGTTATCCCATGAATCGAGCGCAACTAGATTCAAGGATAATAGATATCAAAGGTGTAATGAAATTGGTTCAATAAATTAGTAGTAGTTAAAGGCATTTATTACATATCATCAAATAAATAACATATAAACATGAATTAGTACTATGTTGATCCAAATATAAATGCTTGCTAAAAAATAAAATAAAGGCTTTCCACACAAATACATCCTTTAAATGAAATTATCCTTAGGAAATAAAAGGATTTTCATCTTTCAATCTTCAAATTCAAGGGTTTTGACCTTGAATCCTATAGTTGAGCATAAGGCTCAAACTGTGACATAAGAAAATGAATAAATTGATTATTGTGTCATAAGCAACCAAATAGATCAATTTATAACACTAGTAGGGCACAAATTTTAAAACACCCCACTTTCTCTCTCAAATATAGCAATTAAAATATTAATTCAAGTTTCTTTACCCAAAATAGCCCCCACTTTCTTATGAATACCAAATTATAATTCCTTACAATGTCTTGTCAAAGAATTTATCTTGAAAATGTTGTACTTGTGTGTTAGGGATCACCGTATCCTTTTTTATGGAAACACAAACCCCATATTATTTATTATTATTTTATTCATTCCTATTAAACATGAGCCCTTTATAAAATATTTTTGTATTTATATTGGGAAAACAAAGATAGGGTCCACATAAGCTAATTAATTAAAAGGGACATTACAGATGAATAGTGAAATTGTTTTTTTCACAATTATGGTACATGATACCGAGAATACACTTAAATCAATTATGAATGATATAATTATATGGTTAGTTTCTAGTTTTTACATTGTATGCATTTGTCAAACTTTCTTTGTCATACATAATATGATATGACTATATTGCCAAAATTCAAGGTTGCAATAAATGTGTAGTTTTCAATGTCATTTCAATCAAATATCATATAGTGAAAAATCATAACAATTATATAGTTTTTTTAATTGAAGAAAAAATAATGACTCTTATATTAATGAATTGAAATTGAATGAAAAAAAAATGAAAGAAAAGACATAAAATTATATCATTTTATTGAACATATTCAAATAAGAAATCACCAAAGAAAACTCTTATTATTATTATTATTTAAATTATTTATATTTAAAAATAATAATCTAATTTGGTTGACTTTAATTTTGAGTTGGTTAGATTGCTATAGATTAGCTGCTCTAACAAGGACTAATAACTTGTAAGCTCCTTTAAATTATTTTATCCATAAAACGGGAGTAGGTATTAATTTTTTTTATTTGTGTCATTGGAGAGCTCGATGAGACGATCATATTTTTTATTTGTGCCGTGAGAGGTTTAATGTCCTGGGTGTGTATTCGGCTTCTTTAAGGTGTCTTAGAAAGGTCTAAACGACATCGTCAGCATTACGAAAGATAATTTTAAGCCATGAACTAGTCAAGAAGATTCTTAAGCGCTGAATCAGTCAAGAATTTGATTTAAGGCCATGAATAATTCAATAAGATTTTTAAGCCATGAACTAGTCCGCAGTCATTAGCCCAGTGAAATAAACAACCTGCAATTTGGCTCCACTCGGCCATTAGTTTGTGAGCATCTTTTCTTGTGTTTTGATAATTGAGTAGTACTCCCCAGTCATCTGGTTGGCACAGAAAATGTCGTTGCTAATGCAAATTCATTGGGCGTTTGTTTTCCGATTTATAATTTCTCTCTTCTTGGTGGGCTTTGCTGCTGCAAAATGTGATCCTGAAATATGTGGATCTATCAATGTTAGTTATCCTTTTTGGATTGACAATCCTGATTGTGGGTACCCTGGTTTTCAGATCAATTGCACCAAGGAGATTTCTACAGGCAAGCTTGCTCCGTTTCTTCCTGTCTATTTAGGTGACAATATTGATAATCTAACCTGGGCTTATTATAAGATTATGGAGATCAATTATACGGGTTACCTCATCTTAAATTCTTCTAATATATTTGCCAAGTCCTGTACTAAAAACACTAGTGCGGAAGTGTTTTTTCAGCTACCGCCGGACGGGTCTTTCACTATTTCCAAGTTAAATAGGTTCGTTGTCATCGGATGCAATGGATTTGGTACCTACACCTATAGGAGTTGGGGAGAGGTGAGATGTGTAACAACGTGTGACTCTCAAAGTGATCCTCTTTACTGCAGCTATGGATGTTGTGAAATTGTCCTTCCAGATAATTGGCAGTGGATAAATTTCACGGGCGGCGGTCTGTTTGGTTTGCTCAATTCTACAACAAACAATTATGACAGCACTTGTGCCTTCTCCACCATTTTAGACCCCTCTACCTTCACCGTAGTCGACAATGGAACAAACCTCTTCTGGGGAGAAGGTTGGAAAGCTTATTATGGTCTCCGCCTTAGCTGGGGTATCGGCCTTCAGAACTGTTCCGTGGTTAAAGCAACTGCCAATTATTCTTGCTCCTCCAACGCAGAATGCAATGACTCTCCAACGCCATATGGGCACGTGTGCAAATGTCTCCCTGGATATGAAGGAAGTGGTTACTCCAATGGCACTGGTTGCGCGGGTATTACATCCACACTTTTCTTAATTATAATCATTATTAGCATCATGCTTTCTCCTTTCGAATCGTTGCTCTTAAAGCTTCCAACGACGATAATGAATGTTCAGACATAGATGAATGTAGTGATACAAACTTGAATATGTGCATTGGAGCAAAGGAAGGAGGAATATGCCATAATTTGGCAGGTTCCTAAAGTTGTTCGTGTGCAAAGGGTTGCAAGGGAGATGGCCTTCAAAACGGGACAAGATGTGCATCCAAAAGTTCTAACTCTCTCAAATCTGAAATCATAGGTGATCATATAGCCTGTGTTTTTGGGTTCTAGGAAAATTTACCATCAGCAGTTCACTTCCAACAATTCATCATCATCGTCGTGACATATTCATCATGTATATAGTTCACCATCAGCAATTCATCTCATGATATATTCACCACAGATTCCTTTTTCAATATTTAGGTGGTCAAGTGCACTCAAAAAGAAAAATTACAGAGATTTTGTTGAAGGCATAAAAAAGGTATATGCGATGAATATATCATGAGGATGAATTGCTGGTGATTAATTGTATACACAATAAATATGTCATGACGATAAATTATTGATAATGAATTGCTAATGATGAATTGCTGATGGTGAATTTACGTGATGCCATGTTTTTTTATGTTCTTTTTCTGTATACTTCAAACAGCATAGTAAATAACTTTTTTTCTCTTTGTTGAGAGCGCAGTCTCTTTATCTTCGATAGTTGGAGTGTCTGTGGGAGCCTGTGGAGTATTTTGGTGGCTGAGGAGGCGTCGTTTGAAACTTGAGAGAGAAAGGAATTTCCAGCACAATGGTGGGATACAGTTGCAGGAACAGATCGCTTCCATGGGGGGGAGAAAAAACCTGAGAATATTTTCTGAAAGAGAATTGGAAATAGCTTCCAACAACTATTCAACAGAATTGGGGAAAGGTGGTTTCGCATTTGTGTACAAAGGAGTTCTTCTGGACGGCACACCTGTGGCAATTAAAAAACCCAGATCAATTTCAGATGAGTTTATCAACGAACTCATAATTCTGTCCCATATAAATCACAGGAATGTAGTGAAATTGCTTGGTTGCTGCATGGAAACTCAATTTCCATTGCTTGTATACGAATTCGTGCCAAATGGGACAGTTTATGAACATCTGCACTCACCAGAGAAGCATTTGTCATGGCAAATACGGCGGCAGATTGCCATTGAGACGGCAGAGGCGATATCATATATGCATCTTCAAGCCTCTCAGCCCATTTTCCATCGCGACATAAAATCCTCAAATATTTTGTTAGACAACACATTCACCCCAAAAGTAGCAGACTTTGGTCTTTCTCGTTTAAGACCTTCGGAAGAAAACCACCTGAGCACCGTGGCAGTGGGTACCCGAGGTTATGTGGATCCAGAGTTCGTGAGGAGCAGCCACTTTACAGACAAGAGTGACGTATACAGCTTTGGTGTAGTTTTGGTGGAGCTTCTTACTGGTCTCACACCCTTGTTGCCTATACAGGGATCTATGTGCGCTTTGTATGAGCACTTTCTGTCCGCAATCAATGATAACCGCCTCACAGAAATTTTAGATCCTCAAGTGGTTGAAGAAGAAAACCAAGGGCAGATGGAGAATATGGCAAAGTTAGCGAAAGAATGTTTGCAAGTGAAAGCAAAGGCCAGACCGTCCATGAGAGAAGTGGTGGAGGAGCTTGTTTGGATAAGAGCTGCTGTAAAACAGCCGAGGCTTTATAGAGATGTGAGT
The DNA here is from genome assembly GCA_007258455.2 of Sequoia sempervirens. Taxonomy (NCBI): domain Eukaryota; kingdom Viridiplantae; phylum Streptophyta; class Pinopsida; order Cupressales; family Cupressaceae; genus Sequoia; species Sequoia sempervirens. Next base: position 16,281 of record VDFB02221631.1, on the reverse strand, counting down.
CTTGTGGAACACACAGGTGGCCCAAAACAAGCAAGGATGAACTATCATACTTTACCAAGCACAAGTGATAGTACTTGTAAGGATCCTGCCGAGGATTATTATTACTCTTCTCGACCTGTTACAGCAACTGATTCGGAGGGCCCTTCCACTGCGTTGATTCAGATGGAGATGTCAGAGACTCATGGACGATGATCAAGGCAATGCATGACCAAAGAAGCAGACAAGGTATGTCACTCTTCTTCATTTGATGGTCTGGGTTTTCAATTTTAAATTCTATTATACAATTTTAAAATTGAATACATCTTATAATTTGACATTATATATTTATGTTTACATTGTAATTTTTTTTTAAAATAAAATGCTCTATGTCACGCAAGATTTGGCTGGAAGAAGTCATCCAAGATCTAAGAGTTTCAATAAAAACACAAGATCAAATATATAAGAGAATAATACTATTCTATCAAAAGATACGAATGATAGATTACTTACAATGAATGACAATGCAAAAGACACCTCTTGGTTATATAGACCAAGGTGAGACATAGGATTGAACAAGATTATGACATGTCTTAATTTTATGACTTGAGAAATAAAGTGATAATTATCATATGTGTACCCTAAATAAACTTAAGTAACTAATGTGAATATGATCTAAGTGATGAACTAGTTAGGTAAAACACCCTATTCACACCAACATTATGTTTTATGTAAATTCAATGAGTTATTGTCAAACCATTCATAGCTTGAATGAAGTGTTTTAATTCTCAAAATCTTACCTAGATAAAGAAACCCCCGCCCAACTAAAAATAAAATTGTTTTGCATCCAAATAGATCGCTTGAACCTTTTTTTGGAACACATTCATCTACTTTCAGTTCCAAGTATTCACAATCCTATAGTTTTTTGGATTAAACCAAATGATTATAACAAAGATCTCATTAAATCCCTCTATAAATAAAATGTGATGGGTGCATCAATATTAGATTAGTTAGCATCTGATTAAAATTTGACAATAAATCATTACATTTTATTGGTTGAGTTTATTGGTAAAGTTTCTAGGGAACTTAAACTAACAAAAAAACAAATTAGAGGATTGGAAATGAGTAGCAATAAGTCTAATTTTATCTTTTGAACATGAAATAATATATAGAAAATTAATGTGGCACTACAGAAGGTGATATAAGAAGTACAGTATGGTTACATATGAATATTGAAAATAGAAACCAATCTATGCAAAATAATTAAGCATAGTTGATTTAAGAAGCATACACATCAATTAAAAGGCAATTAAATGATCAAATTTTCAAAAAAATCATATTATAGATAGGGGTGACAATCAAATTCTAGGCGTAGATGCAATTGAATGGCCTGTAGACACTAATATATATACATAGATATCAACTCAATGTTGTACTTTTTTCTAACAAAACTTTTTGTATATTGTCAAACAAATAAATCTATCATATTTTAATGGGCAATCACTTGTAATAATTATATTGGATTTATTCACAAAACACCTCCATGTAATTATAGTAGTTTACTATTTTGGTATGATGTGAAAAAACATTTTTGCAACTAACTTTTCTTATTTTCATGCAACTGCAGGTGTTTTGTGAACAAAGCTACTATAGTTACCATATGTTTAGTCTCATTCTATAACTATATTTTGAAGTTTGTAATTAAATTTAAAGTAATGTAAGAAGGTTAATATTTGTGTAAATATTAAATATTTGTTTAATTTTTTATGGACACAAGTTGTAATATGTACAAGTATAATGTAATAAGTTATATCTTTTTTATTGTTAAATATTATTTATCATTTAAGTGGTTTTTATTTTTAAAATATATTTTAATATAATTAAGATAGAATAAAAATAGATTATTAAATTAGATTTGGAGAATAAAATAGTTCAAGAAAAAATGTTGATATTTAAATTCACATTTTATGCTCATTTGTACCAACATGGAAAATCTTGTAAATATGGGATGTTATCTACAAGATAAGTTCCACATTAAAAATCTTTGTTTTTATGATATGAAATAAATTATTGATCTAATTTTAAGAAGAAAAAGGTAAAAGTTTTCTTAAAATAAAATATTAAACTGCCAAGTGACTATCCAAACAAGAGATTTCATTTCCTTCATTAAAATTTACATAGAGGTCAAAACTATTTAAAATTAACAAATCTTAGTGAAAATAAAGGACATGATCATGAATGATTTCAATCTCATTTACAAATTATAGGATTTCACATGAACAAGCTAATACTTCCAATGACACGAAAATTGAACAATAATAAATATTGAAGAAAATCCACAAATATGCATAACAAGGAGTGATGATTTATAATATATATCAATATTTTTTACACAATGTACAAAAGGTCAATTAGCATATAGTTGTACTTAGTTCAATGAGTTGAATATAAAAAATAATATTTTTCCTTGAAGTCTCGAGTATCAAAAATATTAGTTGTTTTTCCTCCTCTATCAAACCCCTTCTTTACAATACTACCTACATATTTATATCAAATGATTTTAAAGAAAATGCAAAAAAAAATCTATAAAACTAAAGGTTTCATGCTAGAATCTATGCAACCAAGCTAAAATTAACTTCTTGGATTATAGTTTAGATAAACAAATTGCATGTATTTCCTTCTTTAAGTTTCATTTATTTCACTACTAGATGTTTCCTAAATTTATAATTTTATTTTATTAGACAAATCTTATGGGTCCACCTACCTTGTAATATGCTTATCTTCCATCAATAGCAATAGAAAATATATGTCAATTCTAAAAATATTTCTAAGAAGTGTCAATGCACCACATGTTCATTGTATAGTGACATATTTTTAAAGAAATTTTCTGCTAGCATGGTCTCCACCATCTATTGATGCATTCAATTATGAACAATGTCACAAAAAGAAATAGGTCCACCAGACCAATACTCTTAAAATGGTGTGTGCATCATTGAATATGGGAAAGATCAATGGTTCCACTTCATTGAGACTCCAACTCATACCTCCTATATTTTATCAAAATTTAAACCCACTTTAAATCTATCATGTGTAGAGAAGGAGGACCGACTACTTAGGACCCCAGGTCGTAGGAGGGTCTAGAAAAATAGGCTGCCTTGATCTACCTCAAGCTAATAAAATGTTTTGGGAGAGATTAGAGTTTAGAGGTTGAAAGGAAGAACAACCAAGTTGTTGTTTTCCTTTAACAAGCCTGAATATTTCAAGAAGTTAGGTAAGCAAGTTTTTAGAGTCCAGATTGCAACTTAGGCAACTCACTGCTAGAGGACTATAGTGTGGGACATAGATGACAAAGTGGCATGTTGGCATCTCAGTGAGTCGTTGGCGTCCATACAAACAGAAAGTGTAAAGTACATTCAAAAATCTAGGGATACTTACTAACAATCTAATGGATATGGTTTGGCGCATAATAACAGAAATAGAAAGGAATTAAATAATAGAATAATTAAGAGGAACATTATGACTAATCCAATTACGAAATGACAAAGAAGGGTGAGGAAAGCGCACCTTTCCACCGACGAGTTGATATCTTCAAGGTCTTCACTCGATGAACAACCTACACACACAAGAATGAGAAAATGTTGGGGTTGTGTTTAGAGGACTGTCACAGTCAGTCCCCTGCTTTGGTGTTTTCACCTCCACTGATAGACAATATAGCAACAATTGGATAAATGTGATAAATAAAGATATTGAAATAGTAATACTAAGCAGTACATTGAACAACAATATGTTACAATCTATTAAAATGATAATGCAAAATAAAAGGAAGATGGAGTAGTATCACCTTTAACCACATGCACTCAAGGAAAATGGGAGAAGGAGCGAGCTTGCAAGCTATCAAATATTGACGTCGCCGAAACAGCGAAGAGAGTGAGCCAAAAAAATACCAACTTACAGCTTCAATGGAGGTGGTGGAACTTGAGAATGTTGTGTGAAGAGTGTAGGAGACCAAAGTGAAGCAAGAGAGAGTGAGAGAATAGAAGAGATGTTCATTTGAAGGTGAAAGTGGAGACAAATGAGTCATTCAAAGTCATTTCAAAGGGCAGGAGACTTTACACTTCGCATCCAATGGAGGAGTGTAACACCTTTACAGATTCTAGAGGCAAGAATCCTGCCAGGATAGCAGCATGTCGTGTAGATGTCTACACACAATGCTTGCCTCCTAGAACAAATATCCCCCACTGACATGAAAACAGGTTGCCAAGTGGATGCAAAATGGATGAAGAGTGTGAAATTGCATTTAGCAGTCTTAATTCTCTAAGATAGGAGGTATGTAAATGTGGAATTTGCAAGGGGTACAAATTCACACCATTACATTTTCCCCCACTTTAGTGAGTATAAGTGTCAACAAATGTATGGTAAAGTAGAGAGAAAGTTGAGGAATGTATACCTAAACTATCAAGGAAGCAGACCGTAATCTAACACACTTGAATGCATAGGAAGAGGAGATGGCTCCATAGGTACTCAGTCCTGAGGATAGTTGAACAAATGTACTACAAGCCTTAGACCTACGAAAGGTGAACAAAAGGCTTTGTAGGTGCTCAATCCTACAAATGAGGTGCCATAGGTGCTCAGTCCTTAGGGAGGCTAGATGTGAAAGGCTCCATAGAGTCTGATAGGCCCTTGTAGGTGCTCAATCCGACAAGGCAAGCTCGAGGTGCTCAAATCTCCAAGCTTGATGAAAAAGCAACTTCACAAGTGCTCGGTCCTACAAAGTAACATGGTAATCCGTACACAAAACATGTTAGATAGTAAAAATCCATGCTGGAAGACAGATGGTCATACAAACAATCAACAATTGAAGGAGAAGCTTTCAAAGGGGTCCCTCGAGAACCCTTCAAAAGAAAGGGGTCTACTCAAGGGATGTTCTATTTTAAGGGCAATGATATTTTTTGCAAACAATTCTAGTATCAAGGAACCCTTCTAAATGATCTCTTTCATCAAGGAATTCAAAAGAAAGAATACTCTCTTGCAAGGGCGAGTTTTTAGACTTCTTCATCAAAAAAAGTACTCCCTTCTCAAAGGAAAGGAAATTTTTTAGATTCTTTCTCTACGAATCCATTTTGAAAGAAAATTTTTGCTAAGGGTCCTTGTTGAAGAATATAGCTTTTTGAAAAAAGAATAAGGGATTCATTAGCCACCTAATACACCATTTTGAAAATTGAAGCATTATGATAGCCCCCCCTTAGGATGGTGTGTGTTGAACACAAAGGCACGTGACGTCCTAAGGAGAGAGAAGAAAGTGATGTTATGGCCCACGATACAGGACAGGATGTAACCATGGAAATTTTTTCGCACACATGAGGTACAACACATAGGAACCACAACATCACGAAGCAAGCAAAGAAGAGAGAAAGATGAAAAGGAAACATAAACAAAGATGAAAAAATCAAGAGACTAGAGGATCTGATATTTTGGGGTCAAAACTTCTCATAGATATAGATAGATAGATATAATATAATAATATATATGAACTTTCATCAATCCCCTACTATATCAGATCATGAAGAAGGGTACGTGAAAATAAATAAATAAATAAAAATGAGTTAGCATGGAAGGGAGGCCTAAATTCCCCCAACACTTTGCATCATCCCCAATTGTCAAAAATCAAGGCACAACAAATAGAAGAATGATGTAACAAATAGAAGAAGTTTACAACACAAAAAACTCATGTATCCAAGCACCTACAAGGTGACAAGGGTCCTCCAAGAACAAATAAAACAAGCATAAAGGAAACACAACACACACACATTTATCTAATCTATAGATAAAGAAGAGGTTCTCTCCTCATCCTCATCAACCAAGAGGTCATCATTCTCCCAATCTAGATCATTATAGGGAGAGGGTGAACGAACTGCAAGGGCAGGATAGCAAGGGGAGCACCCTCTGACTCTCCTATGACAAATGCTAAGGAAGAGTGCCCCTCAAGGTCTTCTTCGCTCAACTCTTGTGAGGTAAACATTATTGATTTTGCAAAAATTGCCAAAAAAGCTGGGACATCATCCACTAAGTTGAACATGCACTTGATAAGAGTTTCATGTGTCAATTGGGTGGGTGAAGAAGTAGGCGCCCAAGATCCACTACCAACCTCATCAAAATACTCGAGGGTAGTGACAAACTCAAGGGACACCAAGGCAGCCTCCATCATTAGGATAGTGCAAGCCAAAGCCGAACTAGCTTCTAAAGAAGGCGATCCCTTCTTCTGATCCCCATTAGAAGTAAGGTCATCCTCCAACTTGCACTTCATCAGAGGATGTGATATCCCCACAAAATAAGTAGAAGGTGAGGAAGAAGAGGAAAAAACCGTAGTGGACACCATTGAGGTATTCAGCATATCCACAAGCTTAGGAAAAGGCGAGATGTTTGAAAGGGACATCAGGAGAGGAGGCTCAATCGAGGGAGTGATGAATACTTGGACCCTTTTGGGGTGAGGGTCATCCACGCTTGCAGGGGGAGCCAAAAGCAAGATCGAGGTGATGGGAACCACAGTAGAAGGGGCAAAAGAGGAGGGCACAGTAGGAGAAACCAAAATAGGAGTTGTTGGAGCTACCTGCTCAGTAGCTAAATCCTTCCTCCAATTCTTACGCTCATGCACAAGGAAATTTATTTGGCTTCAAGAGTTGGAAGCTATAGCTTAAGGAGGAGCAAGAGGCTCATGTTCTACCATGGGAGTTTCCATCACAACCATTTCCAACAGAGGAAGTGACTCCTAGACAGAAATAGGAGGAAGAGATATAGGAATAGAGGCAACAACCAGAAGAGAAGAAAACTCAAGTACCTCGATGGTTAGTCTCTTCCCATTCACTACCCTAGGGGCAGGAGCAATAGGAGGCCACAAAGGCTAAGACGCAGAGGTGGCTCCATGAGGACCTTTCCCCTTACCATATATGACAGGTTGAGGCATTATAGGCAAGACAGGAAGGTTGAACACCTAACACTTGGCCTTCCGCCAAGTAGGGACCATTGGATTCACCATGAGACACATGGGGGCAGAAGTCAAAGGTGTCACAGTGGGGTGAAAGGTAGAAGCAGGTGGAACTACAAAGGAAGAGGAAGGCTCCCGAGCATGAGAAGACTTCCCCTTCCCCTTTTGGGAGGAAAAGGCAACCTGCTACTGCATGATCATAGAAGCCTTAACTGAAATAACATAACGAGGATAGGTCACTTTCGATTCTATGCCCCCATTCTTGCATTTTACCTAAGTGCAGTACAATAGGTCCATCCTCGGAGGAAGCAAACAAATAGGGGTAGGCCAAAAGTGATCTAATGAATAGGCCCCATGTGACACCAGGGGTTTGTACCTAGTATCATGCACAACATGCACAGAGCCCTCATGAGAGAATTTTAAACATTTATGGATCACCGAAGGGACTACGTTCATGGAAACTAGCCAAGGAATGCCTAGCTTCACTCTAAACAATTCAAACTATGAGATAATATAGAAAAGGGCATTCATAGTCTTAGGCCCTACTAGGATTGAAAGGGTGATGGAACCGATGGGAGGGACAAAAATCCCATCATGTGTATGTATCATGCTCTTAGATTCATTGTACCCATCCTTATGTAGAAATTTTATTAGAATAATCTCCTTTCTAATAACATTAACTCAGCACATATGATCAACGAGAATACCAATCACAGTATTCCCATTGATACGAACATGAATGTACAAAGGAGAGGATTCTCTATTAACATGCATAGGAAAGTCCTGTGATGTAAAGGTTATAGTAGGATACCCATTCAGAGGTTGCACAAATAGGATGGGAAGATGCGTGAAAGAAGCCATCTTTTACATACACTGAAAAGGACTTTCTCAAAAGACTCCAAAAGTTTAACAATCAAATAGTGACCTATTCTAGAGTTCGCTTCACAATATTTAGTGACATTTCTAACTACACCACTAGGGGTTGTAGGTTGGGTTGCAAGGATAGGTTCCCTACAATGCATACACCTATAACACACCTATAACACGAGAGAAGATTCCTTCAACACTACAAAACAGAACCAAAATACTTCATGTCAAGTTCACTAAAATGTAGAGGGGGACCAATTGCTCAAGACCCCAAGTCACAGGAGGGTCTAGAACAATAGGCTACCCTGATCTACCTCAAGCTAATAGAATGTTTCGAGGGATTTTAGAGTTTAGAGGTTGAAAGGAAGAACAACTAGGTTTTTGTTGTCCTTTAACAAGCCTGAATGTTTCAGGAAGTCAAGTGAGCAAGTTTCTAGAGTCTAGACTACAACTTAGGAAGCTCACTACGAAAGGACTACAGTGTGAGACACATACAATAGCATGATACACTAGTGTCTTAGTGGGGTGCTAGCATTTGTACATGGACAAAAAGCATAATGTACAATCAAAAACTGGGGGAGACTTACTAACGACCTAATGGATATGGTTTGGTGTAATAACATAAATAGAAAGGAACTAAATAATGGAATAATCAAAAGGAACACTATGACTAATCCAATTATGAAATGACAGAGAAGGGTGAGGAAAGCATACCTTCCCACCCACGAGTTTATATCTTCAAGTTCTTCACTTGATGAACAACCTACACACACAAGAATGAGAAAATGTTAGGGTTGTGTTTAGAGGAATGTCATAGCCAGTCCCCCGCTTTGGTGTTTCCACCTCCACAAACAACCAATATAGCAACGATTGGAGAAATGTGATAAAGAAAGATATTGAAATAGCAATACTAAGCAATACATTGAACAAAAATATACTATGATATTAAAACAATAATACAAAATAAAAGGAAGATGGAGTAGTATCACCTTCAACCACATGCACTCAAGGAAAATGGGAGAAGGAGTGAGCTCGTAAGCTATCAAAGATCAATGTTGCCACAACAATGAAGAGAGTGAGCCAACAAAATACCAACTTGCAGCTTAAATAGAGATGGTGGAACTTTAGAATGTTGTGTGAAGAGTGTAGGAGACGAAAGTGAAGCAAGAGAGTGAGAGAATGGAAGTGATATTCATTTGAAGGTGAAAATGGAGGCAAAAGAGTCATTCAAAGTCGGTCTGAAGGGCAAGAGACATTACACTTCACATCCAATGGAGCAATGTAACATATCTGTAGATTCTAGAGATAGGAATCCTGTCAAGATAGCAAAGTGTCACATAGACATCTGCACATTGTGCTAGCGTCCCAAATAGAATATCCACCACTGACATGAAAACAGGCTTCCAAGTGGATGGAAAATGGATGAAGAGCATGGAATTGCATTATCATACTTAATTCTCTAAGGTAGGAGGTATGTAAATGTGGAATTTGCAAGGGGTGAAAATTCACACCATTACATCGTGTCATTTTTGGCAAATGATATAGCTAAAAAATGTGTTAATCAAGTCTTATCATTGAGGAGTTCAAAAGTGATATGTATCAAGTAGTTTAGGTACCCTTACCATTTTCTCTTGTTCCTATGGATAGATATAGATAATTTTAGACCTAATAATTTGGCTAACTCACCTTGAGCACTTGTCTAATAGTGCAATATTTTCAAGTAGTTAGACTAAAAATTTTGAGAACATATTCCATTCGTGTTTGACCTTCTTTAGGTATAATTTACAATTTTATTGCATTATAATATTTCTTTATAATATTTTCTACTATGGGTCCTACTTAAGCCAATGTGTCAATTTCCCACCAATGGCATAATAGAGAATATATGAAAAGCTAACATCTACTTCCTATTTTGTTGGCCACTAATATAGGAAGCCATCAATGGTGTGGAATTATTGATGTAGTGGAAAAAAACTTTTAGATCCACTAAAAGATACCAATTTTTTTTGAAACATACAATGTCAAATCTATGAAACATGTGTAGCTAATGAATTTTGAACTAGAAGGAAATGAAAATATTGGTTGGAAGAATGAAAGAGAACAAGAATATCAATCAATATTTTCATAAAAGGTTGATTGGAGAGCAAAGATATATAGTTATAGTGAGCTCTTAGGGTATCCTTTCCTATGAGGAATAATGTCACTACCAACTTTTGAATACTTTAAAGTTGAATCAAAAATTTAAAATTTAAAAATTTTGAGTGCTCTATAGTAGGGAATACTTACATTTATTTAAGAGAGCCTGGATTGAATCCCATTCCTTATCAGTTGGATAGCCTTTCCTTTTGAAATCTTAAAATCTTTATCTAATTTGATGATATCCTTGTGAATGATACTCTTGAGATTTCCATAATGTCTTTATCCTAAAGTTCCATCCATGGTAGAGGACAAAGAACTAGCTCTATGCTTATAATGCTCAATGTATGAACCTAATCTCCAAATGATTTCTGGTATGCTTACTTTTTTATTTTGAATTACCTTGAATTATTCTTCTTCTAATACCTTGTTTTCATCATGAAATGGTGAGGAAATTCCATTCTAAATTAGTGTGACTATATGTTCCCTCATCCCCTGCATAGTCTACTTTAAAGTGGCCAAATGGGCCTTACACTTTGGAGAGGCTTTATTTATTCTTAGAATCTCATTGAGCTTCACTAATATGGCTCTTATATTACCAATCCTCTCAATTATTATACTTTCATTTAGAAAATCATAGAGCTTCTCAACTAGGGATTTTTCTTGTGAGATGCTAGAGGTCAATGAAATGATTACCCCATATACTTTATACCTCGCCTTTACTTTGATATTTTTCATAGAGGTTATAAAATTTTAAGCATGAAATTGATCTTGGTGGCGATCATTATGATCCATTACCAATAGGATACATAAAATTATTCAAATATGGGCATGCATATAGGAGATTGCTTCACTGATTGAACTTATTCTTTGAGCTACTAATTTTTTTAAATCCATTGGGCACTAACATGTATTAATTTAGCTAGCTTCTAGCACAGTTTTGCGAATTCTTCCACTCTCATCTACTTTAACTCATCGGCCCCTTATATCCTTTGAAAATGTCTTTCCAAGGTGAGAAGAGTCTTTTCCAACTAAAACTATGTTTCATTATACTCGGCTCATTCTGCTTGTAGCCTATTAGTTGTAAGTTAAATATATATCTCTTTATTCAAATTTAGCAACTTAGCATCTTGCACCTTTAATTGTGCATTGAGTTGGTTCACTTTGTTTATAGTTTTATCCAATTCAATTTATCTCTTTTCAAGCTTATGGAGCTTTAGGAATTAAATAACTATTTTTTATGTTTCCTCCATCATCTCAATTTTATCCTCTTGGTGCACCTCTAATAAGTTTAGAACTATGATATTTAGTAGGTAATCCTTTGGATGCATCAAACCTTATGGTTTATCCATATTAGGTGTCATATGTATTTAATCATTGATAATTGTTGACCTAGATCATATATTGACCTAATATGACTGTGTGTTGAGGCTATATCTTTGTGTTGTCTCAAGCTTTCCATATTTTCCTCATAAGCATGTTTGGCTATTAGCAATTTTTAATAAAAATTAGAAAGGGAACAATTCAATCCACTTGCTAATGGGGATCCCCAAGGAATACCATAAGAGAAGGTAACCAACTATTGTGGGAGTGTTATTATTACACTAGGAGGGAAAATTTGGGAAGTCAGTACTGGGCCAAGGGGAACTCAATTCTGCTCTAGCTCTTGATCGGTTTGAGTTTCTTTTGTCATCAACATTTCTGGATCACACCTACGATCCATCATCAGATTAGTTAAACGACCAGCGATTATGGATTGTGGAAACTTGATATCCTTTTATAAACAATAAGGATTGAAGGTGAGAAAGATATAACTTTGAATGTTTATGGAGGTTGTGATAAAGGTTATATTGGTGATTGAATGAAGATCAGAGAGAGAAATGGTTGAGTTTGATATATAGATGATGAGGAAATGTTTTGAGTGTGAGGTAGAGATATCAAGAAAGGTGGTGTAGTGATCACGAAGATAGGGTAGTTTCAATTGAGGAAGGGGGTTGAATACTTTATTATACAAGGGAAATATTTGAATTAGGGAAGGTAAAAAAATAAGAGTGGGAATAGTTAGAGGGAGATCAGATGGAGTAGAGATGTGTACCTATGTGACTAAGACAATTGAAAGTGTTATGAATTGTGGTTGTGTCTATGTTGAACCCTCTAATTTAAAGTTAGAACTCTTTTGTAGGAATAATTTTCTTTCTTTTCTCTCATTTAGTAGATCATGAGGACTCCAAGCCTTGGCTTGAAGTTATTTGTGTATGAATTGATGAGTTGTAGAATTTGCTAGTTTCTTGTTGTTATTTCATACTTTTATCTTTATTTTTTGCTAAACTTTGATACATTACCAAGACCTTTCATATAACTTTAAGTAGTTTAAAGCATTTGGAATGGAAAAAAATTATGTTAATATGTGTATGTATGATTTATGAATTTCCATGAAGTTTAGTAGGATTTAATGTTTAAATTATGGTTGTTAACAATGAGAATGCCTCAAGAAATAAGAATTTAACATTTGTAGTAAGATGCCTATCAACCCACAGCAATGGGATTTTCAACCTATAGTATAAGGATTACAATTTATTTCAAAGGATTCAACCTACTACAACATGACCACTTTCAAAAGAAGATAGAAGATCATTTAATGATCAAAACATGAATTCTTGAGCATTACTTTTATCTTTCAATAAGACAACTAGGAGAAGAAGTATATTCCCAATAAGATTATGAGCTATAACATATTTGTTCTATTGAGCATGTTTTTTGTTATAAACGGTTAAACTTGTTGGGTGTAGAGTCCCTTTTTGATTTTCATACTCCCATTTCAGTAGTTATTACTTTATGTTTTGAAACTTAGTCATCTTCCTACTCTTGAGGAAGAGTTGAAATATGTTCTTAGTTTTTCTTTTCAGTTCATAGATATTTGGACTCCCTCAAGGGCCCTATTTAGTGGGGTACCCTGTCGGGGAGGAAATCTAGGAGAAAAGAAGATCATATGTATATTATTGAATAAGAATTTCTAAGATTTCATGTTAGGTTTTATGTAGCAATTCTATGCTTAGAATGCAATAAAGAGGAAGTACTTTGATAACATGCTTTTTTGAGTGAGTGATTAACGAGATCTTGTGGAAGTAGCAACTCAAGTAAGGGCCACTTGAGGTACTATTGAACGACTTCGATTTAGATTGCTAGATTAGATTATTCATTGTGAGATGAATTAATAGTTTCCAGTTTATATGATTATGAATAAATGCATTACAATTTCTAGATTAGAATTTGTAGATTGATATTTTGTTTCATACTCTTGAGGTTAAGTAAGTTAGGACATACCAGGCAGTATAATGGTTAACTGGTTATATTCAAATTAGGTACCTGTAGCAACATGTAGTTATTTTTATTCCTTTACTCTATTTTTGAGAAGTAATATTTTATTTTGATTAAAATCTTTTACTATTTTTACATGTGTTTATTTGCCTATACTTAGCTGATGACAGAAGTCCAGAACCCATGAATGCAAATATTTTTCCAACACTATCTAAATTTAATGATACCCTAGTTGATGATTTAATGGAATCCCTCTCTTGAGTGATGAACTACTTAGTCTAGGAATCCTCAAGTTCACTTAAGTTGTGTGCATAATCAGTAGCACCAGTTAATTAAACATTAGAGATAGCTCGGCATGAGCTACAATCTACTCTATCACTAGTCTTATTTGAAGGAAATACTTATAGAAAATCTTTTAGATTTATTCATTCATTTTCTAAACCCTCTTCATTTTTCTTGAGAGAGTCACTTTTCTAGATCATTGGGCCTATTCTAGCTACACCCTATAGCTCCTAGATGTCAAATTTATTTGAGCTAAATAGGTGGGTTTTTGTGATGTTTTTCCTTGCATGGAATGGAGCGATGTTACATAAAGGGATGGTTAGATTTTTCATAGAAATATCCTCAGCCTAAACACTACTAGCTTTGATGTCCTATGAACTTTGGAGCTATTCCTCTTCTATCTCAACTTCAACTCCTATAATATCTCCCCATGAAATTTTTTTATGTCATGAATAGAGGTTGGGGAGCCATGTTTATACCATATCTTTTTCCAAGTCCCATGAGTAGGGAATTATCCATATCCTCACTCTGGTTTGGCTATCTCCTACCTATATTTCAAACAGGCTCTAATTTTTTCTTTATTCTAATCTAGCTTTCTCAATTACTTCTAGAGAGCATGCAGCATGATTCTTCTTAGGTTTACTATATTGTGATGCAAGAGCATCCGAGAGGACTACCAATTGACATCAACCAAAAATAAGCTTTAGGTTTGAATTCTATTTTTGGTGTGTTTTGGGGCTCATTTGACATCTCTCGGCTTTGGAAAGCTCTTGGTATGTTCAAATTTGAATAAAGTCATTTTTTATCAAATCATCATTTGAATGCTCTGCGGATAGTTTTCATAAATTATTTCTAGAAAACTTGTAAGGACTGGATTAGAATACTTTGGTAGGGGCATTCATGGAGGTGGCATGTGAAATATGGAAATAGAATTAAATTCATGTACATTTTTTAGTTTGAGAGATTTTAATGTCGAATGTTTGTTAAAAAGTGTTAACAAATTACGAAAAGTTTAATATCTCATGATTTTGCAAGATTGGAGTAAAATCCTTTTGTGGGAGTCCATGGGGAATCATTCCAATCTTGAACACCAATTTTTGTGTGAATCAAAAAACTTTCATTTATTTCACATGTCAACACCCAATTCGACACTTCCAGAGTACCAATTTGATCAATTTTATTGTGGAAGGGTATTATGAGGGTCATGGAAATTAAATATCAATTTTTATTCCTTAATTAACTATTTATCTATTGCATAAATAATGTGTGAGGCATTTGGAGCATAAAAGAGGCAGAAAATCAAGATTTTAGATATTTTAAAATGCTCAAAATAGAGAAAAATGCCTCTGGGAGTAAAGACACACTTGTAGGAGTTAATGGAGGCTTAAAATGTCTCATTTAACACTACACAAACTTAGAATATGGATAGCTATGCTTGGGGAGAGTGGGGAACCCATTCTGGAGCAATAATTGATGTTTTTCAATGCATTTTTTAGGGTTTTTTGAAGAAAAACGTGGGAAGGAGTTTGGGAGGAATGGGAAGGAGAAAGAAACCTTTATAGAGGTATTAATTGGAGGTTTTTGTTGCATGTTGGAGTAGCACCAGTTAAGGAAAGACAAGGTGCCAGTGTGTGAGAGGTGCAAATATTTTGGAGGACTTGTATGAAGGTTTGTACAGTAGCAAATGGAGTTTTGTAATAGCGAGAAGTTACTGAAAGAGCAAGGAATGCTCATTTCTTGAGCATAGTGTTTCTTAAAATTATATTGATTAAATTTGTATTTGTTTCAATATGAATGGAAGACGTTCTCAAATTTAAATTAAATATTTTCCCTCTGTTAATCTTTGTGACTTGTATGAGTTTGTGGATAGGTTGATGTTTTTATTTGCATTAGTGGTATCAAAGCAAGAGTTCTTGAGTGTGTAGGAAAAGCGTCGTGAGGCAGTTTGCACTAGAACCTTGGCATGGAATGTGTGTGATTTTTTAGTAGACATATCACTGAGTGTGAGGCAGTCTATACCTAAGAGGTTGAAGATTGAGAGTGTGTGGAAAGTGTTTGATGAAATTTCAAAGAAAAAAGATAATAATAAAAATTCATAGTTGTTTATGCAAGTGAACATGAAGGAGAGAATATTGTAGAAGTATGCTTTGAGGACAGTGAAAACAAGAGTAGAGAAAATGAGTATTGCAACCAAAGTGAGAAGGAAAAAGAAGTGAGAGTAACCCTATAAAGGATGAAGAAGATAGTGAGATTGTGGCAGCAAAAGCATGTCTTTTGGAAGACAGCGAGGAGAACAAGCATGAGATGGTGGTAGAGGTTGAAGAGAACACCAAGGCTACAATAGATAGTGATAATGAAGAAGGATATCTACATGCTAAAGGACCAAGATTTGATGAAGAACTTGACAAAAATGAAGAGAATATCCTATTGAAAAAATAGATGGAAATAATAGATAGGTGGTTAAGAGGATATTTAAATCTTGAAGAGATGAAGATGGATACAGAGGATTAAGAACATAGATAAATTGTAGCAAATGATAATGAGATAGAAGTTGTAGTAGTGGAGGAAGATTATAATGGAGGCATGTTGGTGGACATGAAGCATTAGATTGATGAAGAGGTAAATTTTGATTTTTCTACATTATGTGATGAAATAGTTGATGTGAATTTTCATAAGGAGTTAGTGAAAGAAGATAGAAAGAGAAATTATGTAGTTGTAGA
>VDFB02221630.1:0-24325 GCA_007258455.2 Sequoia sempervirens | reverse complement strand
TTATAGTGGGTTGGAAAACTTGGCTTTAGTTGTTCCCACTTAGGTCATTCCTCTTGGGTGAGTACTTTTTCCCACAAGAGCAGGCCCTCTAAAGGACTTAAGAAAGCATGTAAAATTGCATGAATTAAAAAGGCAGTTCTGGTATTCTGATCACCCAGTTAAGGGGAGAGCATAGACCTATTGCCGCAAACAAAGCAAACAGTGTTCTTTTTAGAGCCCAAATCACAATGATCTAAACTATGTGAAGATAATTGCTTCATGAAAACAAGTTGTTCATTTTAACCACAAAAATCATTTGTGTGGTGACTATCCTAGATTGCTTCATTTTAATCCATGTCTATCCTAGGGTTGCTTCTTTTTAAAACCAGATGTGACTATCCTAGATTGGTTCTCTTTTAAGATAGAAAAGATCATGAAGGCGCCAAACTTAGAACATTGTTTAGTTACAACTCAGAGTGTCCCTCCGTTTCGACCATCTTGGATTTTGAGTAAGTTTGTTTGGTTAAATTGCGTTGTCTATTTGGATTCAGTATTACATTGTTAAAAAAATTGCTTTTGAAATTTTAAGATAAAATAATAATATAACTAACCTTGGTTAATCAATTTAATTAAATCAAATTGATTACAAGGTGACTTAGTTATTTAAGTGGGGGGTAAAATAAGAATTAAATGAATTATGAAAATATGTTATATATATATATTCTAATTATTAATTTAAACAGTAAGAGTAAAATGTCTACCGATAAAGAAACAAAATTATGCCTCCTTGTCCTTAAGAAAAGATTCCTCTAATCTTAAATATGAATATAGGTAAGGAGATGAAAAGCCCACATAGCACTAGGAATTCATTTAAGGAATAAGTTATCTTTGTTCTATATTCTCATACCTTTCCTTAAAAAGAATATTACCCCCTCACTTTAAGATAAAAGTCATATTAAATTTAAATAAGGGTATGCAAATAAAGTAAAGTTTAAGCAATTGATTTGGTATTTACTTAATTCCTATTAAATAAATAAAATGGATATTCTCTTCCTTTAAATTCCTTTTAAATTAAATATATAAATATATGGTTATTATTTTAAATTACATCTTATGGGAAATAGAACTTTTGATGCTTAAAGTATATATATGTATATAAAAGTGTATGAATGAACTAAAATAACATACATTTTAATTAAGCATGTAAATACCTTTATTTAAAGAAAGAAAAGAGAAATATAAAACTATGCTTCTAAAAGATTTACACCTATTCTTACCTTTATCTCCGCCTGGCTTCATGCATTATCTCCTTCTATCCACGTGCTTGGTCTTGGAGCCACTTTTTGCATGCTCCTCTACGTGGTGCTTTGGGGGATTCCTTGAGAAAAAGGATTATTTTGGGGGGATAAAAAGGGAGTTCAGGGAGGATGTCTGGCGTTTTTCGGATTCCTCATACCTATCTTCTAGGGGAGGCTAAAGGCATGAATGGTGGAATTCAGTCAAGTACGCCACATTGGTGCAGGATCTTGAGGTAAGTTACTTGCTATTATATCTGCTTGAAAGTTTTTAAGGCTTTTCCCCAATCCATTTAATACCCTGTGATCGTGGCTTTTCAAGAGATGACATTTCTTTGTAGCAATCTATTAAACAGTTCACGTGTCGTGTTGTGCTTTCTCTTCTTTGCATACATTCCTTCCAGAGCATGTCCAAATATTATATCTGACATAAACCCACCTTCTGTTATGCTTGGATGGATGTCCCTTGTCATTACTGGATACCTATTACAGTACGCAATTTATTAGTGCAGGTCGAGTTTTTCTGTTTTGGTTCTTTTAGCAGCACCAAAAATCTCCACAAGAACATTATCCCTGTTTAAACAATGGAGATGGTTCACATCTCTCAAAACAAACTCTCTTGCAACTTCAGCATCTGACAAAATTCTTCTATCCTTTATGCTTTGGCGGATGCTCATACCCTGCTTCATAGCTCCCTTGTTGGCGCAGCAGGGAGGATACTGGCTAAGGTTGTGTGAACGAGCTTTACACCTGCCAATTGCGTTTGCTTGAAAGTTTCTTAAGCCCTTGCAACAAATCCATACTGCGCATATCTTTCTATCACCGCATTCCAAGAGATTCACATTTCTTTGAGCTTTTCTGTCAAACGGTCGCTTTCCTTGTCCATGTTGAGGACATGAAGGTCAACCATGCATTTCTAGTGATCAACTATATATGTAATGCAATAAGGGTGTGAATGTGTGAAGTCTGTGCAACCCTCATCCACTAAACCTGTAGGATTGCGTACACCCAGAACACAAGCAAAGTTTCCAATGTTAGGATGGATTTTAGAGTGCTTCATTAATTCAAAGATTTTGAGAGCTGCCTTGCAAAATCCATTTGGGCACATTCTGCATCCCGTCACATCTGCAGCAACACTTGAAAATGGAATGTGTAGAGGTTTAAATAATCTCTCTCATTTCATTGTCAACTTGTCTCAGCCACAGCGCTAGAACAAAATAGGAAGTTTAAAAGTTTAAATACCCTCCCTGATTCTCTTGGCAGTCTGTCGCTGCAACTATGTTTAGACTTTGGAGGGTGTATAAATTTAAATAATGTACCTGAACCTTTTTGCAACCACCTGATCTTCTCCACAAACAATCTCACTAAAGGCCAAGTGATTTTCCTTTGGTCTTTCACTGCAATTTGTTATTTTATTTTTAGACTTAAGCATTTTGGAATTCATGCATTGTGATAATCTGGTGTTTTGTGTGTTGTTGTTTCTTCAGTCCCAAACTTGTAGATACTTATCTCCTCAAGTTGGATCAAACAGAATGGCCTTTCGATCAGAGTAAGCAATTTGTAAGTATACAGTATTTCATATCTGACAGTAAAATCTTTTCAGGCCATAGGTGTGCTCTGGCGTATATTGTTTTAAGTAATAAAGGATGTAGCCACAAAGGCAAGAATCTTTGTATTAGGGCTGGTTGTGTATATATGCCTGAATTTCTCCTCCATTTGCCTCAGCCTTGAGTTTTGTTTCACTTCCTCGTGTTCATCATCATCATTAAATGAGTATGCACCATCTATATATACTTAGGAGCTAACTCTTGTTGCGTTTTTTTTTTGGCCCTATATCCTTAATACCCTCACTGTCAGCAAGAGGCAATAAATAATTTTGATTTATTTCCTATAGTTACACTTAAGAAGGGATTTAGAAACTTTGTGTCTCTTTTAGCATCACCAGTATTCGCTGCATTTGTAGTTGATATTTGAGTACTCGAGCTCACGCGTTATTGCTAAAGTCAGTTAGGGATCTTCATTTAAGTATTTACTTATTGTTGAATACCGTCAAAATTTTAGGGAAACCTTATCGCTTTAAGTGGAGCAATCTGGGAAAAATGTGGAAAGTAAGAAAATAAACATAAAGGAGTATGTTTTAACTCCCATACGTAGCTTTATTAAGGCCCCACCTTCTTTTTGATTTTTTTTAAAAAAAGTGGCTCTATACTAAGGTAGAAAGGAATATGGAATCTGAAATAGATTCTTCCTTTAAATTTTCTCCCTTTTAAGAAATTATGGAAGTTACTTTAAATATGAAGGCAGGATTAATAATATTAAATTATGATTTCTTCTTTAAGAGTGAAAATTAAATTAACTAATAAATAGAATTAAATATAAATATATATATATATATATAAAAAAATAAATAAATAAATAAATGAAATATTAAGTGGTATTTAAATAGAAGGTAAGTGATTAGTTTACTCTAATGATTTAATAGCAAATAGTGATTATCTTTATTGTATTTAATAGTTGACTGGTAAAATTGGTTGACTTAAATAATTGGATTATTGTTATTGTATTAAGTTGTAATTCTTCTAGATTAGGGTTTCATGTTATCTTAATATCTAACTCCTCACATCTTATAGAATTATACCAGGAACAACGATTCTCTTATTTGTATATTCTTGAAACCATGGTAAATCAATATATTGACAAAATCTTAGTGTGGTGTTGTCAAAACCATATATTTATTAATCATGTTAGTTTATTGTTATTTGGACTATAATGTATTATCGTGATGGACATATAATGTATATATATCATCTTTCTCTTTTTGATTAGCACTTTTAATGATCCTTGAAAGGGTTTTATACATTAAGTTAACTTTTCATAATTTCATTAAGTTATAGAGAGTTCAAGTGTTGTTTATTTGAGTTATACATGATTTTTTTTTAAAATGATTTGATATATTTTGCTAGTTCATTTATATTGATGAAATGGGTGTATTGTATAGTTTTATCCTTAACTTTATAATCATTAATTTTGATGATGGATTGGATTTGAAATTTAAGGTTCGTATATTTATCTAAGTGGTTCGACTTGTTTTCATGTTGGGATATTCGAGTGTCTTCAATTGTTAAATTTATTTGTATCAATACATGAGTTGTGAAGGTTTTTCCATAGTTATGGTGTATTGTTTGGATAAATAAGGAATTTTAGTAAATATGAAAATAATGTCACCATTGGATGTATTGCTTGTTGATGCTTATTGGTTTTGTTTAAGTGGTTTATTAGTCATATTATTAGCTTGTTAGGGCATTGTGTGTGGAGAAAATTGAGGTCTCCCTTGGATGTCCTATTGGCTGTATTTCTTGTGGTTGATTTTGTATTGAATTGATTATGTAAGATTTGCTTGAACTAAAAACCTTGTTGTTGATTGGGCATTGTTTCAATGTTTATAAATTTATGTTGGATTTTAGTTATTATGGTGGATCCTGATTTATATTTGATTATGATTATTGCCTTTTATGGAAGGAGCTCGTTTGTGCCCAAAAGGTTATTGAGAAGATTTTGATCTTTGCGATTAATGTTGTAACGAGTTGATTTTGTTAGCTTTGAGTGAGCTTGAAAATCTCATCATGTTGTTGCCACACTTACTCTACTCTCATCGTTGTGTGTTTGTGGATTTCATATAGTCATTTTGTGGGCCCTAATGTGAGTCTTTCTCTTGTGCTAATTTTGGAAATAAGAAGACTTTATATGATGACTTTTGGTAGTCATATTTTGAGATGGTTGGGAACCCAAGAGTTTGAATTACCCTTCAGTGGAAGTTGTTGTTTTTTGATATTTTATGCTTCCAGAGGCAATGGAGAAATTTGATTTATAATGATGTTCTACGGTTGGACCGTTGTGATTTATTGATCTTATTTTGGATTTTGAGCTTTTGGGTATTACCTTATACTATGGTGTTGACCTTTGATGTGGTGGGTGGTACCTCCTTGTTCTTCCTTAGTAATATGGAATAGTTTGCGAGATGGTTCTTGCCTCGCATGTTGTGAGTTATGCACACTTGATTTTTATGTGAGCTGAGGTACACCCCTTGCTTGTATGTTTTGATTTGGGTACTCGTAGGGAGAGTGGCTCTTCATGGGGGCCGGCGCACAAAGGGGCTGTTTGGGTAACCCATGGAAGAGTTTCTTAATCAAGTGATAATGTAATTAATTAACTAGTAGGTTGGGTAGATAAACACTAAACAATATTAATTATGAGCCTCACCCATACCCTTAGTGCTTTCACAGGCTAAGGATGGGGTGAGAAGACCTGGTTGGTAAGATCGCTGCCTTGTCCTCACGAAAGGTAAGTGGTCCCGCATGAGTTACCCTATGGAGCAGTGCCTTGAGATAGGCTTCCTGGATAACCATAGATGGAGGCCAGTACCTTGTGATAGGTTGCCTGGATAATCCATGTTAGGCCATGAGATGAAACTCTCCTACAATACCCATTTATTTTCCCTTGTTTGGTTGCCTTTGGGAGTGTTGTTTGAATTGTTGATGTTGTTGAGGCAATTGGTTCTTGGTGATTGTTGTTGAAGCCTCCAAGTTCTATCTTTTAGTGTTGCATACATGCCTCATGGCAACTTGATTGATGTTAATGAAAGGTGCCCTTGATATTTATTGTTGATTGATATTGTAATTTTATTTGAAGGCTTGGATCCTATTGTTGTCGACACCTCTTATGGTTATTTAGTGTTGAGCTATAATCTTGACATTTGGATTTGTTGGAATTTTCGTTATTTTGTTTTGGCTAAGTGATGACAATGTTGTGGTTTGTTATCTTATGTTGATGATATCCTTGTTGTGGAGTCTGGTTTGCTATTGGTTCATTTGATTGTTTTGGATTGCGGTTTGGGGATCTTTCTTGTCAACTCCTAGCACGGGGGGTGGACTTTCGAGTCCACGTGGTCGGGTGGAACGTGCTATGCACCCCATTGGGTCCCCAGTTGAGGATCGAGATATGCAGATTGTGCCTCTTGTGGACTCCAGGATTGTACCCGAGTCAGGGCTGATCATGTTACTTTGTATTCACCTTTTTAGTTGGATTAATCTATCTTATTGTATTGTTCCCAGATATGTTAAGGAACACATCTGTATCACTGTATCTCTTATACGATGTAACTTTTATTATCATTGTAATGATTGTAACCCTTGACCTTAATTTATGATCCTTGATGGATGTTTGTCATTCATGAAATGTATATAAATACTTGGTACTTTTATGTGTTAACGATTCATAGTTTGTAATTCTAAATGGTGTTGTATCTGTGGAAATATACTCCACAATTGGCATATTGGACTATTAATAAAATGTTATATGTATCTTTTTTTTCATCTCTTTTGATCAGGGATGGTTGGATGTTATCTTTATGAAATCTTGATTTGTTCGTTATTGTATGGTATTAGTTTGAGGACTTCGTGATGCCATCTCGTGTACCCCAGAGGACGTAATGGTCATTGTGAGATTGTATAATTGCTTTATATGCAATATATGTTCATGTTTATCTTATGAATTGTTCTTCTTTCAAAAAAAAAATTGTGTGGTAATTTGTTGTTTCTGTCCTTAGGGGTTTTGCAGGAGATTCTGATAAACACTAACCATAAATAAAATAAATACCAACGATCAGCTACATAACAAGGACTTCGAGTCCTTGACACAACCAAGGCTCAAGGCCAGGATAATGGACTTGGGATAGGAACACTTCCTAATCCTCCCTTTCAACATTTTACCTATTGGGTTAATTTAATGCTCGCCCTGTCCTGCCGAAATAGGTGGAATCGAGACTCTAATCCTGCAAATCCTGCATACCAATACACGTCAAGTAACATGTATATATATATATATATCAAAACATCATATCATGAGAAGGAATTGCAGCATATCAGGGCACTCGTAAACGAGTGGTGCTACACTGTCCTCTCTCCAAAACTATACTAACAATTACAATATCAAATATGACATAACATTGCTAACTAATGATCACATCATAAACTAATTACTAAACCATTGCATTATAATGTATTACTGAAACCAAATTAAACAACATAGAATCACAACATCAACATATATGATATTAATGAAAAACCATTGCATAATAAAATAATCTAAGCTTACCACATAAAGTATCGTAACTCATCATAATAATGTCAAATGTAGCAATCAACTTAGAAACTACACATTCACACACACCAGGTCGGTGAATTAATCACCATCACAAATCAGTATCACACTAACATATAAAAGTAACAAATAGTAGTAAATAGTATCAACAACATGGGGGTATTACAGGCACAATCCTCAAAACTTACACATCCCCCATCCACTCATAGATTGACAAGTGGCATCTTTCCATTGGATGAATGTTAGTCCCACATTACTCAAATTTGGAAATTCATCCAACTTGGCATTCTATAAATAAAGAGCTCATATCCTCATTTGATCATCCACATATTATGCAAAGTTACCATGCTCAAATATCTATCAAATTACAACCATCAATCTTGAATCTTAGCTAGGTTATGCAGGTTTTTAGCTTGGAGCACTCAATCTTCATCAAAAAAGTGGATCATTCATCAATCATCATCAACACATATCAATATTGCATCATAGGGTGGGAAAGGGCCAATTTTCACATCAAATTGGCACTAATCCCCCATGGGATCATGAGTTTGCAAATTTAAATTAGGATTCAATCTAGTTTGTTGTTTTCATTGTGTTTTTCATTGTTTATTTTCCTAATTTGAGTTTTGTAAATGGATTTCATGGGGAATCCTTGTTCTTGCTTGCAATCTCTAACTTAATGTGTTTGTTCTCATTGTTATGCGGTATTAGGATTAGGGTTTGCACAAAAGCATAAAAGTATGTCTCAAAAGTATAATTTTATGTATTAGATGCACAAAAATATGAATCAAAGCACACTTCTACCTAAGAGTTGTATAAATAAAATAACAAAAATTAGGAGCACTACAAGATGAATCGGTGGTGTAATTTTAGACTCAGAATTGTGACTCTACTTAACATTTGGGGATTTTTACAATTTTTGGATAAAATTTTTTCTTTGGAAAGAGATAAAAATAACACACAAAGTGGTTGATGATTTTCAAGATAATAAGGTTGAATGGTGTGGACTAGTAGACAAGAAAAAACTATAAGAACATCAACAACCCTAATTATTCAAGTAGGAGTGTTGTATTACTATAGGCCCATACAATAAAATATGTTTAGATTACTACAAGCTTAATGTGTCTCTTCTCAAGATTCCATGGTTGGGAGTTTAGTGGCACAAGGGCTCACCTTTTTCCTTACCTTGGAGGTTTTGGCACCTTTAGCCCAAGGGATTTCCACTTTACTCAAGAAGGTACATGGTGAGTAACTTTAGACATGATATTGTACCTTGTACTACAATATATTGACAACCGATGGTCTTGGGATTTCTAAAAACAAGGTTTTTAGTGGTATCTCATCTACAAATTCCTAAGGCTAGTATGGTCTCTCCTATCCTCTTCACCTATACAAGTCTTGATGGACTGAGGGTCTCCAGGCTTGGCCAAAGACAATAATTTCTCACTCTTGAGGTACAAATTTCACTCCCCCTTTATATACCTCATTAGAAAATGTGGTTGAGGTCATCCTTGAGGTGATGTAATCCCCTAGCAAGCCCCCTAATAGTAAAGATTGGTACTAGTGATTTTGATCGCTAGGCTTACATGAAGCACAAGGGGATAGCATACACAAATAGTATAACCTTGGGTAAACAATAAATAAAATAAAGTAAACTAAAATTTTCTTTTGATATCAAGGATCACGTGGTGCAAGGAGAGAGTATACACACCTAATTTCTACACAAGCACACCGTACATGTTCATTTTAAATCCCAAATGAAGTGTCAACTAATCTAAAAAAAATCACATTGCCCTACACAAAACTATTTCAATAGTTTCATATTCAAATACTTTTCCCAACGATTGACAATCTAAACCACTTGATTAGTTTCAAAAATCATGCAAACCTTAGGTGAAAATAAAATAAAAAAAATTGAAGCGAAATAGTAGGGTTTCAAATTTGGTAAAGTAAATATGATATGTGCAACTATACCTATTAAAAGCACTAATTTACCTCTCAGATGCAACATTGTATTTCTTAGACGCATTGTTATGTGTATCAAATACACCACTTTGCATCTCAAATGTGAGAATCTATCTGTAAAAGTGCCTCTCTACTAGTTTTTTCTTCAATCATAGTAAAACAAAATAATGAAATTGAAACCTTATAAATCATTATTAGTCTAAAAAAATATAATATGGGTTATTGAAAATAATAGATTTTTCTGTGGTCAGTAAACAATAAACAATAAAAGTCCAAAATCTACTAAAATTTGTTAAATTATTGCAACAAAATCAGATGTATTATTGTATGTATTAGATGCATTGATTTCCTTATTAGAAGCACAAATAGCCTCATCAAAAGCCCAAACCCTTATCATAAGTGCTAAAATATATCTTAGCACCAATTTACCTCTCAGATGCAACATTGTATTTCTTAGACGCATTGTTATGTGTATCAAATACACCACTTTGCATCTCAAATGTGACAATCTATCTGTAAAAGTGCTCTCTACTAGTTTTTTCTTCCAATCATAGTCTATAAAACAAAATAATGAAATTGAAACCTTATAAATCATTATTAGTCTAAAAAAAAATAATATGGGTTATTGAAAATAATAGATTTTTCAGTGGTCAGTAAACAATAAACAATAAAAGTCCAAAATCTACTAAAATTTGTTAAATTCTTGCAACAAAATTAGATGTATTATTGTATGTATTAGATGCATTGATTTCCTTATTAGAAGCACAAATAGCCTCATCAAAAGCACAAATCCCCTTATCATAAGTTCTAAAATATATCTTAGAAGCATTGAAACATGTCTGAGAAGCATTGATTTGTGAGTAAGAAGAACCACTCTACAAATTAGAAGTGCCACTCTAAGTCAAAAACGTTGGTCCATACCTACAACCTTAAAAAAAATTAAAATCCAAGAAATTTTTAAATTTCAGGGACGTGAGTCCCATCGATATTGCCAGAATGTGAGCCTATCAAATTGTCAAATCTAGAGGTAGGAATAATCAACAAAAAACCTAATTCAATAAAAAAATACTACATCAATTAAAGTGTGTGCACAAACAATAAATTAAATCAAATTGAACTATTTTACCTCCACAAACATGCCTAAACTTACTTCATTGTACATGATGATAATGTTGTAAATGATGGTACGCAAATTTCTCTTAACTTAGCATAACCTTTATAGAAAAATGGATGAAAAGATGGCTTGATTTCTCAAAACTCATGGAGGATTTAAATGGTTAAACGATTGGTGTTTTATAACTTTCATAGATACCTTATCAATGGTGCATGATGTTTGGAAAGATCAATGGATGAGATTAGGTGAGAGATCATGATGAATGTGTAAGCAATATGTGTTAAGACAAGAGGCCAACATGTTGAGTTAAGTGGTTGCATGGATTACATGAATGTATACATTGATGAGTGAAGTGAGATTAAGAGAGAGTGAATTGATGTTTCATTTTAGCCAACTCACTACATTTAGGGGATAAAAGAATATAAATCAAATTAATTAAATAGATTTATTTAATTCTAAGTGCATGAGATGAAGATACATTTCTAGGAAATAACTAAAATACTTATTTTATTTATTTTTAGAAGAATTTAAAGATAGAAAAAGCAAATTAAATAAATCAAATAATTTATTCAATTTTGGAGGAAATGTTAGCTAGTTAAATAATTAAAATTATTTAATTATGGTGGATGATAAGAATACATGAATTAATTAAATAAAAAACATTTAACTAATGTGAATAGAAGAAATTAAGAAATTAATTAAATAAGTAAAAATTATTTAATGAGTGTGAATGGAAGAAAATTAGAAATAATTAAATAAATAAGAATTATTTTATTAAAGGGGTTGGAAGAAAATAATAAATTAATTAAATAATCAAAATTATTTAATTAATGTTGATGATTGAAACTGATGAATTAATTAAATAATTAAAAATTATTAATTAAAGAGGATAATGTGTTTATATTAATGAAATAATTAAAACTATTTAAGATATATTGATAAGAAATGATGACAAGAACTAGTGATGAATTTGAAGAATTATGTTAGTCATTTTTAGGTGTCTATAGTTGGTATGGTCAAATGGTGTGGAGTTGACAAAAAATGAGAGGTTAATGTGGAGGGAACCCATATCCACTTGTATGTCTAGATAAAACATTCCTATGTGCCATGATCTTTGAGAACTACTCCATCATAGTTTGGCAATTTTTTTCTCTGAGGGATCTTAAGAGACGATGTTGGAATAGTGTACGTTGGAATGATCAGGAGACTTGAGAAATGAAAAGGGAATCCCATATAATTCACTTGCCCACTTGGACATGTTGTCATAGTTGATTTGGTCCCATGAAACACAAAACACAAAATATGCTTCTTTCCACATTTGCACTACTCTCAACAAACACTTTTTGCAAAAAAAAAATTAATTGTTGACATGGTTAAATGGTGTGGAGTTAAAAAAAATGAGAGAGGTTAATGTGGGGGGATCCCATATCCACCTTTAGCTCTATATGTAACATTCATAGGTTTCATGAGCTCTAAGAACTACTCCATCATAGTTTGGTAGATTTTTTCTCTTAGGGCTCTTAAAAGATTGTGTTGGAATAGTGTAGTCTAGAATGATTAAGAGACTTGAGAAATGAATAGAGGCCTCCAATATAATTCACCCACCCTCTTGAACATTTTGGAATAGTTGGTTTTGACCCATGACACAAGGAACACCAAATATGCTTCTTGCCACATTTGTACCATTGTCAACTAATGTTTTTTTATAAAAATGCATTCATTGTTGGCATAGTCAAATGGTGTGGAGTTGAACAAAACTGAGAGAGGTTAATATAAGGGGAACCCATATCCACCGATAGGTTTAGACACAAATTTATTAGCTTCAGTGACTTCTAATAGCTACTCCATTCTTCAATGAGATCTATATTTATTGTTCTAGATCTAAGATGGAAACTACTAAAGGATTGAAAATAAACTTTGGATGGAGGAATTCATCTACATAAATATGCCCATGATTGGCTACAACTACTTATGGATGAAGATAAGAAATTATGTTAAATTCACTTAAAAGGAGATCAAATTGAAATTATTTTGCAACTAGAATGTTCTATTTTTCATCCCATGGGTCCTATTTTTCAATGTAACTTGTGGATTTGTAATTAGGTCCTACCCTATAAGGGTGGTCCTAAATTTCAAAATATATTGAATTAATAAAATAATGAAATGTAAATTCACCTCTATAAAAGGAGTTCCATTTATTTTTAGAGTATTTTTTAAGGAATTTGTTGGGATAATCTTGGGAAATGAGAAGTATTTTGGATGAAAGCATGAGGAAAAAAAACATATTTTGAATGTGAGATTCCTATGAAAATTTGGGTGATGTCAATTAGATGAAAGTAAGAGAAATCAACCCTTCTTTCAATGGTTCATTATATTTTCTATTGATGTGTTATAATTTTATTTCCTAAAACTTGGATTATTTGGGGAAGTTTTATAAAAGTTCCTAATAGTTATACCTTTTGGAATGATATTGAGAAATAATGTATGGTTTCTATGCATGAAATATGGTGTCTTCAAACTTTCTTTTTTCAATTTATCATGAATTTTCTTAGGACCTTGCCTCTATGATGTCAATAGTAGGGTGTAATATTGATCATGACATCATAGGTTAATTGAACTTCATCAAATCTTCCAAAATAAAGGATTATAAATCAAATGCAAAGTTTATCCTCTTTGTTTTCTCTCTAAACCCTTATATTTTATAATTATTTTTAGAAATATAGTTAGTTTAGGAATATTTTAGGATTAGAGTAGGATCTTAAGGCTTATAAATTACAATTATAAACCAAATATTTCATGTTTTTAAGTTGTTCTATTATTAATATAGTGCTAAAAGTGCCATTCTTTAGTAGTAGATGGTTGGAGTAGATTGTTTATGCATTGTCTATTCAATTTGTTGATATCCTATCCTAGTTTTTGTCAACTCCAGACCATTTGACCATGCCAACAATGAATTAATTCTTACAAAATGGCTCAATGATGCTTAGTGTAAATCTCCCAATAGCCATATATTTTCTTCCACACCTCATCAAACCAAATTAATAGTGCAAACATGTTACGATGGGCTAGTGAATTCTATTGGAAGTCATGTCTTACTTCCTAAGAGTCTCAATAAGTTTGGGCTACATTATACCAATAGATTCTCTTAAGAGACCCAAGACCCAAGAATAAAAGGTTGTCAAACTTTGACACGATTCTCAAAATTTGTGGCACCTAGGAAAGTATCATTTGTGCCTATAGGTGGATGTTAGGCTTGAATACAATAGCCTATCCCAATTTTTTTCAATTTCATACTATTTTACTATGTTGACAATGAATAAATTCTTCCAAAATGACTCAATCATGCTTAGTTTAAAATTTCCAAGAGCCATATTTTTTCAACATCATCGAACCAAACTAATAGTGCAAAAATGTCAAGGTGGGCTAGTGAATGTTATTGGAAGTATCATCTCATTCTCTAAGTATCCCAATCAATTCAAGCTACATTATACCAAGAATGTCTCTTAAGAGATTGAAGAGCAAAAGGTTGTCAAAATTTGACATGATGATTCTCAAAACCTATGACACTTAGGAAAGTATTGTTTATTCCTATAGGTGGATGTTAGGCTTGTCTATAATACCATATACCCTTTTTTACAAATACAAACCATTTGACCATGTCAAAAATGAATGAAATCTTCCAAAATGGCTAAGTGGTGCTTAGTATAAAGTTTCCAATAGTCATATTTTTCTTCTACACCTCGTTGCACCAAACCAATAGTGCAAACATGTCAGGGTGGGCCAATGAATACTACTAGAAGCCCAATCTTGTACCTTAAGTGTCTTGATAATTTTATCCCTATATTTACCTAACTCATCTTGTATTTGTACATTCTTTATAGCAGGGTGAGGGATGATGACTATAGGTTATTCCTCTTCTACTTATTTTCCTTTTTTTTGTGAGCTATCCAGTTATTCAAAGATAATATTTATATCCATATATAAATCCTCCTCTTGTCTCACTTATGTGTCTGATGTACAATGACATGAAACCTACATCCACACATGTTAATAATTCATCTCATCTATCATAATAATTTCATTCATCCATTAGATTCATTTAAGGATCATTTTAGATTTGTTAGTCTAAGAATATTTTAATTAGAATCATTTCATTCATCCATAAGATTCATTTTAGGATCATTTTAGATTTTTTAGTCTAAGAATTATTTCATCAAAATCATTTCATTCACCCATAAGATTCATTTTAGGTTCATTTTAGAGTTTTTAGTCTAAGCATGTTTTCATCACAAAAAATTCATTATCCATTAGATTCATTTTAGGTTCATTTTAAATTTTTTATTCTAAGCATTATTTCATCATAACCATTTCATTTATCCATTAGATTCATTTTAGGTTCATTTTAGATTTTTTAGTCTAAGCATCCTTTCAACAAAACCATTTAATTCATCCATTAGATTCATTTTATATTTGCTAGTCTAAGAATATTTTCATCATAAGATTTATTTTAGGGTCATTTTATATTTGTTAGTCTAATCATATTTTAATCATAATAATTTCATTCATCCATTAGATTCATTTTAGGTTTATTTTTTATTTGTTAGTCTAAGCATATTTTCACCAAAATCATTCCATTCATCCATTAGATTCATTTTGAGTTCATTTTAGATTTGTTAGTCTAAACATCTTTTCATCATAATCATTTCCTTCATCCATTATATTCATCTTAGGTTCATTTTATATTTTTTTTTAAGTAAAAATCTTTTCATTTGAATCACTTTATTCATCTATAAGATTTATTTTAGGTTTATTTTAGATTTTTTACTCTAAGAATGTTTTCATCATAATCATTTCATTCATCCATTAGATTCATTTAAGGTTCATTTTAGATTTTCTAGTCTAAGAATATTTTCAGCATAATAATTTCATTCAGCCATTAGATTCATTTTAGGTTCGATTTTGATTTGTCATTCTAATCATATTTTCATCATATTCATTTCATTAATCATTAGATTCATTTTAGGTTCATTTTAGATTTGTTATTCTAAGCATCTTTTCATCATAACCATTTCATTCATCCATTAGATTCATTTTAGGTTCATTTTATATTTTTTACTCTAAGAATATTTTCATCATAATCATTTCATTCATCCATTAAATTCATTTTAGGTTCATTTTATATTTGTTGGTTTATATTTGTTAAATTAATCATGTACATAATCATTCATCTATGAACCATCATAATATGCATACATACCATACACATTATAATCATCATGTACATACATCATATCTCCATAAAAAAATAATGCATAATCACTAGTAGAGATACACATAAGCATCATGAACATCCATTCCTATGAGAATCCAAATCTAAGAAATCTAGCTATAGATCATGTACAACATCAACATACACATAAAAAATTGCATGCATCATCAATAGCACTAATAATTCCCATATCATATTGTCCATGTACTCATGCAAATGTGTCTTCAAATACATCAATAGACTCGCGAGTACATCGAATTTGTAGAGCATACACACATAGTAAAATATGTACCCCTAGGGAATCTATCTCCAATATATTTCCTTTTATCCTATACTTCTCTACATGGTTGTCATCCCCCTCAACCACTATCCAATTTAACCACCCTTGTAAAGCATCCTTCTTAGTCAATACATTTAATAGTCTCATCTCCATTGACTCCTCCTGATCTCTACTACTCTGAGGTGATACTTGTACATATCCTTGTCAAGGTCCCTCCTCCTCTCTCCCTATATCCTTTTTTGATGAGCTCAAGCTCAAATAATTGCTAGTATTCAAAACACTTACATTTAAATATTAAAAATTGTTAGCAAAATAAACAACATCAACTAATACTAACTAAACAATGAAATAAAAAGGTTATAAATAATTAGGAATTCTATTGAATGTCTCCAAATGAAATTTATAACTATTTATCTCAATTGCTTGACTACAATAACTTTATTCTCCAAAATATCTACTTTTAGGAACAAGTGAATTGTTAATAAAAATAATATCTAACCTACTTTTAACTCAAATATGGTGGATGTATTGCTATCATAAGCTCATTGTACTCATATCACAATCATGGTCTAGCTAGAACATATTGAAACATAGAAAAATAGGTGTGTCCCTAGGGTTTCCCAAAATGGAAAAGTGGATCCAAAGAGGGAAAAAGGGCCCTACTTCTCTTATTTCATTAGGAAATGAGATCCACATAATGAAGTGACTATCAACCTTGAGGTGATTCAAGTCAAAGTGTGAATCTACTAATTTCCTTTTTTGCAAGGATGAGGGTCCTGATTAAACAACAATTTGGGGAGAAAGATTAAAATTAGCAAACTAACTCCAAAATGCAAACTAAAACTTGAATTTTGAAGATTAAGCTCAATATTGATGGAACTAGAAATAAAAATGCAGATTTGAGAAAGGGAAAACGATGCGTACCAGTCACCAAATTTTTTTTCAAAGCTAACTGAGGACTCATTCACCCTATGGAAAATGGGTCCTGGCTAGGGTTCTATAAAAATGGTTTTTGGTTCTCTTCTATCTTGGCTACACTCCTAGATCCCTGATTTGCATAATCAAATAGTCAAAAGTAAATCTTGTAGGTGAGTTCCTGTGAAATTGCAACAATGATGACAACAAATGCAAATTTGAAAACTTTGCAATTTTGTCCTTCAAAGGATCTTCCACCTAAAATCTGCAAACACAAACCAAGAGGGAAAAATGTTGTGTTGTTGGTGAATGGGGGTTTACCTTGGTCAAACCCCGTTTTGGTAATTAAACCTTGAAATGAAATTATGAGACATGAAGGAATGATGAATGAACAAAGCAATGTCACAACTCGCCAAACCCTTGTATGAACCTTGGAATGTAGATCCGCAACTAGCATGAAATGACTTCAATGGATGTGGATCTTGATCGCGAAACTTGACTTGAAACAATCTCTTTGAATGCTTGAATGGATCTTGAACACTACATCAATATATTAGCTCAAATAGCATGCATGATGCAAGAAGACTTTGACATGATAATAAGATCTTGATTGCTGCAATAATTTTTCACTAAATCTACTCTTCAATGCCTTGAAATGCTCTTGAAATACTCTCTTGAAAATGCTTAGATCAAACTTTCTCATAAGATTGCTAGATGAGACTTAGTGAAATGACCTCTTATTTATACATATGTAACATCAATTTCTCAAAATTCAAATAACACAAGCCGACATGTGAATATAGATTTGAAATCATTGAAATAACACCAAAAACATAGTAAACATTTAGGTCCTAGGCTTAAGTGAGGACCCATTGCCCTTGGGTGAATGGGTCCTAGGTCACTTACCTAGGACACACATTCTCCAAGGATAAATGTTGGGTTTTCCTCTTAGGAAAATACAATTAATTAGGCTTGGATTTGAATTAAAGGGGCCAATTAAGGAAAATTAACCTCAATTAATTAATAAATCCATAAATGAGTGTGAAAGTGTAAAGGTACACTTTACAACACCACATTAAGGCACAATTAAGTACATTTTAATTAATAAGACCCTAAACTCAATATGAATATGTAAAATACATACAACACTAAATTAAGGCATCATTTAGTTTATTTTATTATTAATTATTCCCAAATTAAGTGTGAAAAAGGGACACTTTTTCTTACATTACATTTAGCCCCCACTTTAGTGAGAGGATGCACCCATGTCAAACTCACACTAAAGTAGAAATTAAAGACACATATTTATGCAGCAATGACAAAGATACTCTATCATACAATATCAAAGACCTATAGGGAAGGGAGGTAGATCAAGCTTAGATTGTCTAATGTTATGTGGAACACGTCTAGGGTATTTTTCCAACACATTCACAAGTAGAACTCAATGTCCACTATGCAAACAACACACATGCTCACATAGACTAATGGAACCTCAATCCATACACTAGGTGAGCCCCCAACAGGTAGCAAATGAGAGAATATTATTAGGCTCCCATACCATATCAAAGCTATCCTCCTGATAGCTTCAATAAGACACCACAACATGAAACTTCAATCTTCACAAGGCCTAACAAGCTGCATTATGCTAAGTTCTCATGAACAAGGGAAAGGCTCTACTGGAAAGCAAGGTGTGTTATGCTTGGTGGCCTTGAAGTGAGGGGTTCAAGCTTCACAAGGTTAACAAGTTGTATTATGCTAAACACTTATGAACATTATGCTAGTAGGATTTGTTCAAAGGGACTTCACTTAGTTTGTGTAAGGTCTCTTATTAAGGATCATTGTGCCTAATGTCTACAAGAGAGGAAATGACTAGAATAAGAGAATCACAACTTATGGAATGCAATGTGTAGCATCACCACTAAGAGAAAATTCATACGCTAAGAAATATCACGCTCTCAGAGGACATCAAACCCAATGACACTAATAAGAAAATGACACATCACAAGAATAAAGAAAATCAGATAGAGAAACATGAGTGTTGATGTAGGCCCCCACTTTAAAGAAGTTGCTAACATCATTGTTGTGAGTAATATCTTTAAAGTAGCAAATATTCAATGCTAACCATAAGGAATACATGAGAGCTTATTCAGAAAGCCCTATGCCAAGTCATATTTTCCCGAATTAAAATAATCATGAAGAATAGGAAGGGGTTTCCCCCAAAAACACGTAAGGGATCTACATATTTAGGGTCAATATATCTTTGCTACAATGTGATTATAGAGCTCAAAAATGTCATCATTCCCCAAATACTCACAGAATAGGAAGAATGACACAAAAGAGAGTGAAAACAAAGAAAATGCTTTTGTGTCAATATGGAAGATACCTAAATGTATCGATGCCTTGTGTCATCCCAAAAAGTAAAACATAAGACAAATGAAAAGATAAATGTTTACAACATATAGAAGAATGTAGATGCAAATAGAGGAATGCACATGAAGAGAGAGAGAGAGAGAGATACATCAAATAGAACAGTACAGGGGGATCACATTTCACACATGTAATCACACAAAGAAACATGCAAAAGAAGATAAAGCAAAATACTAGTAAAGCACATGTGAGTCAACCTATAGCAGGTCGTCTGCATCCCAATCTTGTTTGGTGTATACAGAAGGCAAAAAAATAGCCAAAGGGAAAACATCAAGTGTTGAACTAGGACACACACCAAGTTCAACACTCTTATTATTAGAATCATCATTTATGTTCATAGAAGAGGGAAAACATTAGATTTAGTTGATTATGCACTTCCTCATCAATCTTAGAAATTTCAATGTCATCATTCAAATTAATCACAACGGGAGGTCTAAAGACAATATCCACAGAAATTTCTTGTTGTTTCTGTTGCGGTTAGGGTGGAGAGGTATCATGCATTGTTGGAGACAATTTTGGATTTTTATTTTCTATGTTGTTTTTTTCTTCTTTTTCTTGTAACGAATGAGCAATAACATGACGTCTACACCTATGCTCTCTAGCATTTTGATTTCTTTTTATTCAATTTCCAAGTTGTCTTTGTGTAGGAGTAGGTTTATTTTCTTCCCTTAAGGAAGGAATGAAAGGAACCATAGGAGGTTGTTCAACCACTTTCTCTTTAGCTTTGTAAACTTGTTTGACTTGAGGAGGCACAACGAGATTTTTTTGGTTATCTCATGATCTCTTATAGGAAATAGGTAAAGGATTTTTCATAGGCTAGTCTTGGATATTTGGAAGGGCTTTTGGTTCAATCATGGTTTCATTAAGGATAGGTGACTCAATCATGGGTTGAGGCATATATATAAGGGATAATTTTTCTATGCGCTTTTCCTTAAAATTTTGATAGGATTTGAAAAAGAATTCCTCACAAGGTCTAATAGGCTCAATAGGCTTGGGCCAATAGAAATCCAATGAGAAGTTCCCATGAGAAAACACATGATTAAAGCCACTATGACGAATAGTAAAGATCTCATTTCCAAATGGAAACTTTAAGAATTTATGCATAACCAATGGGATAGAATTCATGGAGTGAAGCCATGGATATCCAAACTGCGTACAAAATTGGTCTGATAATGGGATGATGGTGAATGAGACATTTAATTCTTACAGTCCAACCTTTAGAGGGAGATTTATCAATCCAATCATAGGGCAAGAAAAACCATTATGCATTTTGATCCATGCTTTCAATTTTTCATATGTATCTTGATAGAGTTCATGCACAAATAGGAATTCTTCAGTGATCATGTTCTCTACACAGACGGGATCAATTAATGTCCCATTAGTAGGCTTGTCATTAATTCTTCCAACTATGTAAAGAGGACCATTAGGTGCATGTTTAAGTATGTCTTGTTTTGAGAAAGCAATATCAAGTGGCATATTAGGTGGGACCTTACAAGGTTTAGCATCAATAAATGCAATCACACTATCCACGAGGTTGTTTTTCATGTTTTCATCATGTGTGCCAACATTCATCACATCATTCTTTGTTTCACAAGATTTGATAAAGGATATATTATGATTAGGCATAGAATTTTTAAAGATTCAAAAATTTTGATTAGGAGGAGCTACAAACTTATTACCTTGATTATTAACACCTCCAATTAGGATATGATTAGAATAAATGAAGTCTTGCACAAGATGTTTAAGATGCTTACAATGTTTTGTATCATGTCCATTTTTTCGATGGTGATGCCAATAGGAATTCGGTCTATAGTTTGTTGGTAAAGGCTTAGTAGGATCAGGATATCTAATAGGAGACAAGGAAATCAAATTCTTTTCTAAGAGCTACAACATTGTATTTTGAAGGGTATTGGGTAGAGGTGTGAATTTTCTATTTCTATTTGTAAAGGCATATGGTTTCATCGTCTTTATAGCAGCCACTCGGGTGTTAACATTTTGATTGGATTGAGGGGGATTAAGTTGGAGGAAGTCCTTATTTTGTTTCTTCAAAGGTTAATATTTGGTTTGAGGTGTAGATTCAAACTTTTTAGCACGGTTAGAGGGAGTTTTCACTTCACGACTACTAACCAAATTTTGGTAATCATGAAGGGTTGTACACAACTATGTGAATGAAGGGAATCTCATCATCTCAAGCTTAGTTTGAATTTTTTCTTGCAAATTAAAAATAAATATTCTTTAAAGGTTGGCATCAAGAATCTTAATGTTTATTTGTGAATAAAGTATTTGATATCACACTATGAAATCAATGACCTTTTCATCATTCTTTTGTTTACATATCATCAAATCAGCCAAGGTCATCTTAGGACCCATGTGAATTTTGAAATGGTTGTAAAAGGAATAAATAAGTTCATTGAATGAACCAATTGAATTATTCAGTAAAGAGAAAAACCAATCTAAAGCAACATCATTCAAGGATCTAGGGAATAGCTTAGCCAAGAATTTATCTTCAAAAATGAATTCACTACATAGGGCGGTGTAAGAGGAAACATGGCTAACATGATCTCCTTTCCCACCATATTTATCAAACCTAGGAACCTCTATAACTTGTGGAATTTTTGTTCTCAATATCTCCAAGGATAAGGGATTGGTTTTGATGTATTGTGAAGGTTTCCCATTGTTGTTGAAGGGATGACATGTTTTGCAAAAGTGTGTTAAGGATTGCATCATTGTTGGTATTGTGAGATGGAGGTGAATAAGGTGGAGTGGTGTATGTACATGGAGGGAAAGTGAATTGTAAATTTGTGAGGTGGGATGGTTGAGGAGATATGAGATTTGAATTCAAAAAGGTAGAGGGATCCCCTATGGAAATAACTAAGTGTTGACATTTCTAGTAGGTTGAATGGTTGTGGTAACATGAGTGCTAGTGTATGTAGGAATAGAGGTAAGGGTTGTAGAAGGAGGAATTGAATTTCCACCTTGGCTTTGAGTGTACCCAAAAGATTGAGCATAACTAGTCATGGTAGGGATGTGTTTGTGAGTAATATGAGCTATACTTCACACAATCTCTATTACATGTTTAGTTTCAAGCATTTTCCTCACATTATCTAAAGTAGGAATGACACTATTATCAATGTTTTTAGAATTCACAAAGTTTTGAAATTTTTCTATTTCTTCATCTATCCTTCTTATGTTTTTTTGTATGATATTAGCAACATCATGCACATTGTTTGTAGATAGGGAGGTCATTGGAAATGAGGCATGAAGGATATGATCCATAGAGGGTTGATTATCAACACTATTAGTGAAAGAGTTGGAGAACCCAATATACACGATGAATGATGTATTGCAGGATGACATGAGTCTCTAACTACGTCTCACAATAGTATTACTAATAGGACACCAAGTTGTAAAGCTCATAAAATTCACAAACTTAGTACAAACCCAAAATGGAAAGAAGGGTGAAATGCAATGCAATAACCTAGAATGCAATATATAAATGCAATTTTCAAATTTCAAACAAGAGAATTTTCTAATTACACAATGCAAAAACTTGAAAATGATGTCTTGTAAATGCAATTTTGAAATCACACAATGCACTAAATTTATCAAATTAAGCTAAATATGATCAATTTCACCAAACAAAAAAATTGCAAACTAAAATAGAAAACTGAAAAAAACAAAATAAAATGTAGAAACAAATGTTTTTATGCCTAGAAAATCAGGAAATGACCTTGACCAAGGACTCATTTTGGGTCCTAGGTTAAGGTTTTATAAAAATGTTTTTGGAAATTTCTGAGTTGATTCCAATGGTTTCTAGATTCTAATCTAAAACAATAAGTTATAGTTTGAATTTTCTGTGAATTTAAATTGAATGCAAGTGCAAAATGCGACAAAATGAAAAACTAGGAGACTTGATTTGATATGCAATTTTCTTTCAATTTTCAAATGTAAGTGAATGATGATGCAATTCTATGTAAATGATTTGAAAAATGACTGATTTTTTTGTATTTTTTAGATTTAAAGAATGCAAATACGTGATCCTGAAATCCCTAAATGAAATGCAAAATAATGCAAGCTAAGCTACCCTAAATGAGATTCAATTAAATGTAATGCAATGAAAATTAATGAAAGATGTAAATCTAGGGTGAAAGTGGATTCCAAAATCAGAAAATTACAATGCTCAAATGCTAGATTCACCAAAATGAAACATAGAAAAATAGGTGTGTCCCTAGGGTTTCCCAAAATGGAAAAGTGGATCCAAAGAGGGAAAAAGGGGTCCTACTTCTCTTATTTCATTAGGAAATGAGATCTACACAATGAAGTAACTATCAACCTTGAGGTGAGCCAAGTCAAAGTGTGAATCTATTGATTTCATTTTTTTGCAAGGATAGGGGTCCTGATTAAACAAATTTTTGGGGAGAAAGATTAAAAATAGAAAACTAACTCCAAAATGCAACCTAAAACTTGAATCTTGAAGATTAAACTCAATACTGATATAACCAGAAATCAAAATACAGATCTGAGAAAGGGAAAATGATGTGTACCAATCACCAAAAGTGCTTTTTCAAAGCTAATTGAGGACTCATTCGCCCTATGGAAAATGGGTCCTAGCTAGGGCTCTGTAAAAATGGTTTTTGGGTTCTCTTCTGATGTGTCTTCACTCCCAAATCCCCAATCTTCACAATCAAATGACTAGAAGTAAATCCTATAAGTGAGTTTCTGTGAAATCGCAATAATGATGACAACAAATGCAACTTTGATAACTTTGCAATTTTTCTCTTCAAGGGATCTTCCAACTAAAATATGCAAACAAAAACCAAGAGGGAAAAATGTTGTGTTATTGGTGAATGAGGGTCGGCCCTTGGGGTAAAAGCACAAAGTTATAGTCAATTCCTTCAGCCAAATAACAGTTCCGAAAGCAA